>CAIGRK010158671.1:0-68672 GCA_903798315.1 Fraxinus greggii
TTCTAAAATAATGTGATTCAAACACACCCTATAACATTATTGTTTTTGATCCGTGCTTGGGGTACCGGGGGGTTCACAGAACCAGAATATCCACGGATAACTCACAATATAGGGTAGGTGAGATTTTTGTTAACTTTTTATCATTGTGGGTTCTGCATGGGGCCACCCATGTGAGCGTTGGTAAAACTTGTGTGCATTTTTTCAGTTTGGTACAGAAAAATCATACGACAGTACGGAGAAGAGGTTTTAGAAGGGTTTAAAGTCGCATTTGAAGACGTTTTGTCAGTACCAACTCAAAACTCTTTCATTTACTAAAATCGATTAATTTTTGAACTCCATTCAATTTATTTCTTGAAACAATTAATGTACAGCAGCAAACCTCAGCTTTCTTTGAGCATCAAAATTGATCAGACAAAAATTCCACTGGGTAAGCCTGCAGTTCTTGTTCTAACAAACCCAACAATTCCCCAGTTATGTTGAGAAAATTTGTTAAACAAGCTACGTCAAAATCCCCAACAAAGCTTTCTCTCAACCTCCAATCATTTTCTCGCACCTGCAGCTTTCTTGGATTCTCCCAAGATTCGACTTTTCCGGGAAAATTTAAGTTTAGGCCCCTTTTTGAGCTTAATTCTACCTCCAGTATTTGTTATCCTGAACTGGGTCTTCGAAAAATTGGCGATGTTTTTACCCGGGACCAAGTCGTGGGCAGGCCTATTTTGAGCGGTGTGAGAAGCCAAGTCAATAGTTATGGATTATGCCCAAAAAGTTATGCCTCTGTGGCAGAGGCTGTGGCGGTATCACCCACTGATGTGGAGGATTATTATAATCATGTTAATCTTTCTGTGGCTGATGAGGTTCAGGAATTGTTAACCGAGATGAAAAAGGAGGAGGAGAGGAAACAGTATTGTATGCGCTGGGGGCAGCAGAGCGTTCATGGGATGGGGAAACAGAAGTACCAAGCGCTTAGGAGGAGGCAGGCTAGGATCGAGACTGAAGCGTGGGAGGAAGCGGCTAAAGAGTATAAGGAGCTTTTAATGGATATGTGTGAGCAGAAATTGGCTCCCAATTTGCCTTACATGAAGTCTTTATTTTTGGGATGGTTTGAGCCGTTGCGTGATAAGATTGCTGCTGAGCAGGAGTTCATTCGGAAAGGGAAGAGTAAGGCGGCCTATGCCAAATATTTTGATCACTTGCCTGCTGACATGATGTCTATTATTACAATGCATAAGCTAATGGGATTGTTGATGACCGGAGGTGAGCATGGGTGTGCGAGGGTAGTTCAGGCTGCTTGCATGATAGGTGATGCAATTGAACAGGAGGTTGGTGAGCTTTAGATTTTTGCATATCCAACTGCCTTTATTTGAAAGGCAATATAGTTGGAAAATTTTATGACTTAGTTATATTGCCTAGTTTTAGTTGCTCACTTGCTTGAACCCTCTATTTACTACTTAATAAAATAAGGACATGAAATTATTATTGGTAAGTGGTAGCATTTTCGGTGGCTTCCTAGTGTCAACGAGCAAGGTTGAATTCTGAATATGTGGAGTTTTGTTGTGAAGTGAGCATGTTATGTAGAATTTAATATTTCACTGCACTTGAACTAGATTAGATGAGACTGGGAACATTTGAGATGGTTCCCAGTAATTCTTGAATCATAAAGACTTGAAATTTTTTACTGACTTGCTGGACATTTAGGATTCATTAAAGGATTAAATTAAGGTAGTAGGTAGGAAACTAGAAGTGTTAAACCAGATAAGATTCAGCTTGCTATTTAGGAGATCATGATATCGATTGAAAGTGTGTAACCATTTACCAGTAAAATCTCTCAGAAGCCCTCCCGCTCCTGCTGGTCCGCATGCCCAGAGTGTGCTTTGGTTTGGAACATTGCCAAAATATTAATAAATGAATGCAACAAGCTTGAATTAAGGAACAAGGGTGTAATTTGCCTATTTTTAAAATTAGAAAGGTAATGTGCTTTTATCCATATCAGAATCTTTTATGGTTGGTTGATTGTAATGGTGGCTTTTTTTATAATTTTCCTAACAATTTCTGTCATTGGTCAGGTTAGAATACACAAATTCTTGAAGAAAACGGAGAGGGAAAAAGTTAAAGAGACAAAACAGGAAGGAGGTGGATCTGATGGCAATGACCAAGAACAAGAAAAGTTACGAAAGGTGGTTAATAATTTGATGAAAAAACAAAAGCTGCGAGCAGTGAGGCAACTGGTTAAAGGACAGGATGATTCAAAACCGTGGGGCACTGATGCTAAAGCAAAGGTCTGACCTAACTCTTGTACTCATTGCATTAGTTTACAATTTTCTTACAAGCTAAATGTGCAGTTATTTTAACTCTCAGGTTGGCAGCCGACTCATTGAATTGCTGCTTCAAACAGCCTATATACAGCCTCCAGTCGATCAGTTAGCAGACAGTCCACCTGATATTCGACCTGCATTTATACATACTTGTATAACTGTACGGAAAGAAACAAAGTAAGTTTTTTTCCCCCCCTAATTCTTCTGTCTTATAGGCAAGCTTTCTTTTTGTTGCTTTAAGTCTTCAACAGTGCTTACTAGCTTCTCTTTGTGCAGGAACTTTAGCAGAAGATATGGTGTTATCCAATGCGATCCACTTGTCACTAAAGGCCTTGAAAGAACTGTAAGTTCATTTATTTCTTCCTGTTCTTCTTTGGGAAAAATCTGATACAATTATTTCGAAATCGCACAATTATTAAGGCATGACTTGGAAATTTAATTTTAGTTCACTTACTGTATTAAAGTTAGTGTTTTAAATCTGAGAAAGAATTTATAACTAAAGAATCTTTTGATTTAACTTCATAATACACTTCATGAGTATTATGCATTGATTAATAAAATAATTGATTACCTTTCAAAAAAAATTTTTTTTTATCATCTCGAGCGTAAATTAATACCTAAAAGTTAATATTTTGTTTACAGGCCAGGCACATGGTCATCCCTTATATGCCAATGTTAGTGCCTCCAGTCAAGTGGACCGGGTATGTTAACTGGGTGGTTCTGATTGGAAATGTCACTCTCTCCTTTCATTTTTATATAATATCTTAAAAGTATGAATTTTGATCAATCATCTTTAATTTGTATATTATGTGACTTCTATTAATACTAAGATGCTCAAGAGATGTTGGATGTGACACATACTTTTAATGGATGGACTTGAAATTAGTACTATATAGTCCACTGGCCTATAGGAGTGCTATTCTGTTTTTCCTGATTAGATTGACCAGTTCAACTTTGAGGGGTTACTCAATTGGTCAGGCCTTGGATTTACTCCCCAATGGTCACCAGTTCGAGTCCCTCAGGATCACTGAGGTGAGTACCCGACTGTAAACTTTAGGGTCTCCTGGGATTAGTCGAGGTGCGAGCAAATTGGATCGAACATCTACGGTTACAAGAAAAAAAAAAAATTTAGGTTACCAGTTCAACAATAAAGAAGGTTGATTTTTCCCGTAGCTAATTTTTACCTATTAAAAATTCTAACACAACAGTTTCATTAAATACTTCAACAAAAGCATGAGCGCAGATTCAAATGAAAAGACTGCATATTTCTGCACGTCTATTCTTAGCGTGGATGGTTATTGGATTCTTTATTGTCTTTCAATTTTCGATACTTTAGTTTTATATGCATGACCTGTACCAAATACTTGATATTTGGACATGTGTATTGGACACCTGTCTGTTATGCTGCATTAACTATTTCAAATAAACTGGGAACACACACTTTGAACAGTTTGTACTGTCTAAAGAAAAGTAAAAATTTAGTAAAATAAGTACATATCTTATATTTTTCCTTGCATGTGTCTTTTATGTTTAGAGAGTAGGTTTATGATGCGTGCACACCATCAGCTCCAACACTCATATCCCAATTCAAGTAACGTCGATTTTCCAGTATTTCTTGAGATATATGCATGTGTTTTCTGGAGTAGATATTAATTGCCATAGGTTTAATTTTGATAACTTCTTGTCTCTGTTGATGGCCCTGGATTTCGAACTTTATCTTGTTCTGTTTCTTTCATGGGGGTTGTGTTGGGAATGCAATTTTTTAGGTTTAAATTTATGTTGATTTCAAATAATGCAAGAGACCTTTTTTCTCTACAGCGTCTCTTATTTTATTACTAGTGAGTGTCTTTTCAAATCACTGCATATGTAAAGATGTGGGATCCACAATTTGAATGGTAAAGGGCATAATGGGGAAAAAAATAAGTTCGAAACATGGGAAATTGTAAAGGGTCTTACTTATAGAACAGCCAAGAGAAGGAAGATTGACTCATTTTTGATGAGGGAGCCTTTCAGCAAAACTACAATTCTAGATTTTGAGAAGTTCTCATGCTTTTAATGCAGGAAGTTCTATTAGCTTATTGGTTCCTAAGAAATATGAATTGTTGTCCAATTTAAACTCCTTTGAAGGGTTTCAAGAGCAGATCGACTGTTTTTAAGTCCAGTAGGTGAAGGTTACTTCTGGGGTGTGATTCTGATCAAATATCTTCTTTTCTTCTTCAGTTATGACAGGGGTGCACACTTATATTTGCCTTCATATGTCATGCGCACACATGGAGCAAGACAACAACGTGAAGCAGTTAAGAGGGTCCCTAGGAAACAGTTAGATCCAGTCTTTGAGGTTGGTACTTATTTTTGTTATTTTGGTTTTAGTTTACAAGTGGTCTTGTGGATACTGTCATATGTGAAATTTATATTTCCCTTTTCTTGTTCAGGCTTTGGATACACTTGGAAGCACCAAATGGAGAGTGAATAAGAGAGTACTTGGGGTCATTGACCGAATATGGGCTAGTGGAGGTCGCCTTGGGGACTTGGTTGACCGGAATGATGTGTGTTACTCTGCATCTCTGTTTTTTCCATTCAGAATTGTTTTCATTTGTTGACCTAGGTTAGGAGGGGTTTGTATGTTTCATTTATGCTAAATAACTGTTGCATATTTCTTGTTTCAAGCAGATCCCTCTGCCAGAGCAGCCAGATACAGAAGATGAAGCAGTACTTAAGAAATGGAAGTGGAAAGTTAAATCTATCAAGAAAGAGAACAGAGAGAGGCATTCACAACGATGTGATATAGAGCTCAAACTTGCTGTTAGATCTATTGTCCTTTGTGAAATTGTATTAGTGCATTATGTTGGCAATAAGAGTTAAATGAAGTCTTCTTGATTGTGAACAGGTTGCACGGAGAATGAAGGAGGAAGAAGGTTTCTTTTACCCACACAACCTTGATTTCCGTGGTCGGGCATACCCCATGCATCCACATTTAAACCATCTGGGTTCCGATATCTGTAGGGGAATCCTGGAGTTTGCGGAGGGACGTCCGCTTGGGAAATTAGGCTTGCATTGGCTTAAGATACACTTGGCAAATCTGTTTGCCAATGGTGTGGACAAATTATCTCATGAGGGTCGAATATCTTTTATTGAGAACCACTTGGATGATATATTTGATTCTGCAGACAGGCCACTTGAAGGGGAGTGCTGGTGGTTGAATGCAGAAGATCCATTTCAGTGTTTGGCCGTATGCATTAATCTTTCTGAAGCCCTGAAAAGTCCATCTCCAGAGACAACAATTTCGCATATCCCTGTGCATCAGGTAGTGTTTTTATGTAACATACTGCCTTTTTTTTTTTTTTAAAAACCTTCAATATATCTCACTGCCTGGTAGAATAAACAAATTGTCTTTAGTAGTAATAGCCAGGGTGGTAAAGTATGTTAGAGAGAAAATTGGGGGCATGCAATCTTTCGTATAGAAATTTTTTAGTTTTGAATGCTAATTGTATTAGTGTCAAACTTGGTGTTTGGAGTATCGAGCCTGATATACTGGAAGACCAGGTGCATTTTTATATTGACATGGAGCTTGTATTGGTGGGCTTATTTTCTTTGTTTTAAGCAAACAAGTATGGTGTGGCATACTTATGTCCCACACAAATGTGCGTGGGACCGATAGTTTTAATATCCTACTGGTTTTTATGTTTTACCCTTGTAAATTGACTGCATAATGTTAAATATAACACCCCAAATTTTCATAAACCAGGGAGTGTTACCAAAAACCCACTTTTCTTTCCATTAAATGTGGAACGATGAAAATAATTTATTTAATAAAAATATGGGTTATCCATGAACTTGAATTAAACATTAATATTTTATTGTTCGGAATGAACGTACTCAACTACTATTTAAATATAAACATGTCCTTGAACATAAATAAAAATAATTAATCAGTTAAATACAGAAAACCTGGAAATTCTGTTTCTTTATATCCTCGGCAACCCGCATCACTATCCTGCCACAAATTCAATCAACCCAAACTAACCTGTAAATTTTTTGTAAGGGTGTATTTAAAAATATCCAGTAAAATACATACAATTTTTATACACAAATATATAACAATCAATTTAAACACTTCATACTGCTCTTCTCTTATGGAGTATATCGGTGACAAGCGACACGCCCATTTTAGGTCGTCTTAAATTCTCGAAGGATTTCATATCTCTTTATAAAGAACTCGAAAGTCCACTGGCAATTCATGCATAAATGACCGAATACATAAAGGTTTACGGAAACAAACCACTTGCACATAAATATCTTACCTTGACAGATTTGAAAACTTGTGAAGTAATGTAAAATAATGCACGTGAAAATCCTTTTTCTACGCTTCTTTCTCTCTCTGCCTTGGCTCTCTTTTCTTTTGTGGTGAAATATTGGGACTACATGTAGTATTTATAGTGGAAAAATATTTACAGGTTGAGTTGGTGTGCAATTGAAGTATGTTAAGGGATAGAATCTCACATCAAATAAAGATGAAAACATAAACCAATTTATAAGGATTTAGACTACTCCTCTTAATAAGGTTGACCTTTTAAGATGAAACATCAAATCTTAACATGGTATTAGAGCCCATTAAGCTCTAACGAACAATTCGATCTGATTAAGACTCAAAAAAATTGAGCACGCAGATTTCAAGATTGGTCTTGAGGGGCATGTTAAGGGATAAAATCTCATATCAAATAAAGATGAAAACATAGATCAATTTATAGAGATTTGGGCTATTCCTCTCAATAAGATTGACCTTTTAAAATTGAACCCAAAATCTTAACAAAGTATAACAAATGTGTACCACCACAAATTATATAAGAATTGGATAAGAATAAGTTTCCTATTTAAAGTGGGATTTGCAAATTGCAATTCAACTAAATAAGATAAATTTCAGTTTTAGTTGAATTACAAATCCTAATTAAATAAAAAGATTAGTTTAAGTTTATCTAGCCACGCGCATGCCTATTGCCAACCTGCTTAAGATCAATAAACTAAATAAATTACTAATTAATGACAACTCCTTTAAACTTCAATATCATGGGCCTAACTTATCCAAATTAACTTTTTTCTCGAGTCCATCATACATCATTTAATACAAACTACAAAACAAGTCCATTATTAATATACTAATTCTCTCAAGATTTAATTATTTGATCCAAAAATAATAAGAATATAAAACATATTTCACTTTAGTCCCCCAACTTTCAAAATTATATATGAAAAAGGAATCTAGACCAAATAATTCTATTCTATAAAATTTCGGGGCGTTACATTAGATGCCTGAAATGTTACTTTGTAGTGATCTTTTACTTTCAAGTCTGGTTAACACGATTGCCACAAAAAATTTCAAAGATTCATAGCATCAATTTTTCGTTTGATTATTTTTATTTGGTAATCCAGGAAATTCTTTGATTATCGGAGTTGTTATTCCCCTTCTTTATTAATGTTTAAATCTAATCTAATACGTTGTGATTTTCTAGGATGGTTCCTGCAATGGTTTACAGCACTATGCTGCCCTTGGTAGAGATAAGGTGATTTGATTTATCTATTTTCTTTGACCATCTTGGCTTGCATTTTTCGTGTAAGATATTATGGTACAAAAAACTGTTTTTGGCAATCAGCAACCTGAATACTAGGTATTATAATTAGTACAAAAAATTGAGACTCTTATTGGGTAAAAAAATCTTGATCAACATAATATATACAAAGATTAACAAGAATTTTTCTTGCTTGATGCCTTTCTGCCTAAACTTCGGAAGTGCAACCAATCACGTCAATCCACATCACGCGTATTTCAAGTTCATGTTTTACCTCGCAGAGTGGTTTCTGTGTTCTTAGGCAGCTGGAAGATCTTATAACTTGTTAAACTTCGTTGGTCCCCCATCCCAATTTTTCAATCTAACGGGCTCACTAGTTTTGTTTATTCAGTTGGGAGCAGCGACTGTTAATTTGGTTGCTGGAGTAAAACCTGGTGATGTTTACTCAGGAATAGCTGCCAGGTGATCTGTTTTTTCCCTTGGTACCAGAAGCTTTTTTTTTTTTTCAATAATTCATATCTTTTTTTCTGAAAGAGGTGTAGCAGGTGAAATATATGTCATCAGGCTAGTTGGTACTGGGACTAAATTGTGAAGAAAAAGCGGAGATTAAGGATTGTTTTAGTTTACTTCGATTGCATGAATTTCCTATCAAAATTATGAAGCCAGGGCAGTAAGAAGTAAGAGAAAGTTGCATTGCTTCTGGCAAGCAGCATTTTTATATTCCAGTGCATCTTTGAAATCCAAATAATGAACTAGATGGTTCGAAAATGAAAAAAAATAAAAAATCACAGTACTAAAGAAGTGATTTTACTTGTTGCTGGCCTTAATTTTTTGTTTTGCCAACATGTGAAGTCCTCTTTAAAATACTGGAACAGTTACTCATTTTACCTTGACGAAGCATTATTCAACCATCTTTATCCAGCCATTGCTGATTTTCTTGCTCTATGTAGCTGATAGCAGTGAAGTTGAGCATTACCTCAGATAATTTTTCAATTTTTATTTATTTATTTATTATTATTATTTTTTTTTTTTTTGTGTGAATATCTAATTTTTTTGAAAATGATATATTGATTGATAGAGTGGAGTAACTGTATAATACAAAAAGTGCANTTTATATTTTTATTTTTTTTTTTATTATTATTATTTTTTTTTTTTTTGTGTGAATATCTAATTTTTTTGAAAATGATATATTGATTGATAGAGTGGAGTAACTGTATAATACAAAAAGTGCAGGACACAAATGACCTGTTTAATCCCCCCACCTCTTCTCAAATGAACTCACATGTACGAAAGACATATTGGATAATTAGGTTGTTAAGTTTCAATTTTTTTACATGGAAGAATTGTGATAGAACGCTTCTGGATGAAACAGAGATTGTAGGATTATTGAAGAAATTGATAGTATTACATAAAAAATGATTACAGAAATTGAACTTGTAAGCCTCACTTCCACTCAATATTTGCCTGCCTTAATTCCCTCTTCTACACTTATTTATAGGGCTAGTTCTAACAGAATCCAGTATTTTCCCTAACTGACCCCCAACAGACCTTCCTAACTGCTGCCAGCTTGTCCAACGTGCTTCTTAGCCCTTCTAGGACACGTGTATATGACAGGAGGTCTATCACTACCCCCGGTTTCCAAAGACACCTTGTCCTCTAGGTGGAAGTCTGGAAAGTGCTGGAGAATTGATGCCACTGGTTCCCACGAAGTCTCGATGTCAGGCAGCCCTTTCCATTGTATCAGAACTTTGAGTCCCTGGCGTTGCCCTGTTGTCGCTTGGTGCACCCCCAGTACCTTTTCTGGTTCCACATTCCATCCCAATTCAGCGTTCAAAATAGGAGGCAGCTGTTGACATGACACCATCGACCCCAGTGCTTTCTTCAGTTGGAACACATGAAAAAACCGGGTGTATTGCGGCTGGGGGGGGAAGTCCAAGCGGTAAGCCACCGGTCCAATACACTTCACAATTTTGAAAGGGCCAAAGTAACGTGGGCCCAACATTTCAATAGGTTTCCTTGCCAGCGAGCGGAGGCGGTAAGGGCGGAGTTTGACATAAACCATTTCCCCTTCCTGGAATTTCACCTCTCTTCGATGTTGGTCAGCTATCAACTTCATCTTAGCCCGTGCTCGTTCAAGATGTTATTTCACTTCTACCAAAATTGCATCTCTATCCGAAAGTTGTTGTTCCACTGCTGAAACGGCTGTAAGCTGCGTGTCATAACGCAGTAACGGAGGGGGTTCGCGGCCGTACACAACTCGAAAGGGTGTGGTATTTGTTGAAGCGTGAAAAGTGGAGTTGTACCAATATTCTGCCCATAACAACAAGGTGTACCAATTGCGGGGCTTGTCATATGTAAAGCACCTCAGATAAGTCTCAAGGCAACGATTCACCACCTCATTCTGCCCATCGTCTGAGGGTGGTATGCTGTGATGCGGCAAAGAACGGTCCCCTGCAGTCGGAACATCTCTATCCATTATTGGCTAAGAAAAATCTTGTCGCGGTCCGACACTATTGAGCGAGGAAAGCCGTGCAGCCTTACTATTTCTCTGACAAATACTCCAGCCACTCCTACCGCCGTGAAAGGATGTTTGTGTGCTACGAAATGGCCATATTTGCTCAATCGATCTACCACCACCAGTATAGAGTCATACCTGCCTAATTTCGGAAGCCCCTCAATAAAATGCATCGAAATATCAAATATCCTCCCATATCTGCTGCGGAATGGGCAGGGGCTGCAGTAACCCTGCTGGAGATAGCGCAAGACTTTTATTCCTTTGGCACACTGGACATTCCTGAGCAAATTTCTTAACATCCTGCTTCATTCCTGTCCAAAATAGACCCCCAGTGATGCGTTTATAAGTTCTCAGGAATCCTGAATGTCCTCCCCAACGTGCTGCTATGAAACTCATGGAGGAGTTTGGAATGAGAGAAGAAGATCGTGGTAATACCTGCCTCCCTTTGTAGAACAGCTGATTGCGCTCTACCGAATAACCAGGGTGTGTTCCTGAATCCTTTAGTAGTTCCTTCTTGATTTTAGAAAGTTGGGGTCCTCTTCAACCTATCTAGCCACTTCATGTACATCCAAAACTGTGGGGGCTGAGATAACTGAGAGTTCTACTGGAGGAGCCACACGGGACAGAGCATTGGCGGCCTTATTTTCCATTCCGGGTCGGTTTTGAATCTCGAAATCGAACCCCGAGAGCTTGGTCAACCATTTTTGGAACTCTCCTTGCGCAACTCTCTGTTCCAACAGATATTTTAGACTTCGTCTCACGATGAAATGACGTCCCAGAACATAGTGTTGCTAACTTTTGGATGGATAAGATGATTGCCATTAACTCTCTTTCGTACACAGACTTGAGGCGGGTTTTGGATGACAAAACTTGACTGACGTATGCTCTGGGTCGTTGATTTTGCATTAGGACTGCCCCTATTCCATATCCTGATGCATCTGCCTCAATTACGAGGGGTATTGAGAAATCTGGGAGAGCCAATACGGGTACTGTAGTCATGGCTTTCTTCAGTTGTTGAAATGCTGCCTCCGTCTCCCCCGTCCACCCAAAGGCATCTTTCTTAAGTTGTTGCGTAAGTGGCCACGAGATTTCGCCGTAACCAGCCACAAAGTGATGATAGTACCCTGTTAGACCTAGGAATCCCCGCAACTCCCTGATGTTTCGAGGGGTTGGCCAGCTGGTCATGGCCGCAATTTTTCCCGGGTCTGCTGCTACCCCTTCTCGTGAAACCAAATGTCCCAAGTACTCAATTTGGTCTTGGGCAAAATAACACTTTTTTGCATTGGCATAGAGCTGGTGTGATGCTAACACCTTGAACACCATCTCCAAATGTCGGACATATGCAGCCACATCTTTACTATAAACCAGAATATTGTCAAAAAACACCAACACGAACTTCCGCAAATACCCCCGAAACACTTGATTCATCAGAGGCTGGAAAGTAGTTGGGGCGTTGGTTAGCCCAAACGGCATCACCAGGAACTCGTAATGTCCTTCGTGTGTTCGAAAGGCTTTCTTAGGTACATCTTCCGGTTTTACTCAAATCTGGTGGTAGCCTGATTTGAGATCCAATTTTGAAAATATAGTTGCTCCATGCAACTCGTCCAATAATTCGTCAATAACGGGTATAGGGAATTTATACGGAATGGTCGCCTTGTTCAATGCTCTATAGTCAATATAGAACCTCCAACTGCCATCTTTCTTCTTCACCAACAGAACAGGGCTAGAGTAAGGGCTCGTAGTATCCTGTATTATCCCTGCTTCCAACATCTCCCAGACCAACAGCTCAATTTCATTCTTCTGGATATGGGGATACCGGTATGGCTGCACACTAATTGGATCAGTCCCCTCCCTTAGTCGGATGGCGTGGTCCACTTCTCTGTTCGGAGGCAGCTTCTTTGGCATGTGGAAGACTTGCGGGTATTTCTGCAGAACTTGTTGCACCTCTACAGCCAATTGTTCCTCCTTCAGGTCCCTTTCTTCCGCCCTTAAACTCCTTATCTCCACCTTAACTCCTTGCTCCTCTTGCTGTAAGGCCTTCACCATGGCTTTAAGAGAAACCTCAGTGTGGTTACACCCCTGATCCCCTGTCAATGTGACTACCTCTTCCCCTATTCGAAAACGCATGGTGAGGAGCTTCCAGTTTACCTCCATATTTCCCAGCCCTCCGAACCATTGCATTCCCAAAATGATGTCGATGTTCCCCAACTCCAATGACAAGAAATCTTCCACTATCTTCAGTCCTTGCATCTCCATCATCACCCCCTTGCAAATTCCTTTACCTTGTACTGACACTCCTGTTCTCATCACTACCCCATAATTAGTAGTCGCCTCCGTCAGAATTTCTAATTGCTTGATCAATTTCGCTGAAATAAAGTTGTGTGTAGCCCCGCAGTAGTACCGTCACTTCCTTCCCCTTTATTACCCCCATTAGCTTCATGGTCCCTGGAGTTGACAGTCCCACTACGGAGTTAAGTGATAACTCCACAGTTTCGGTGATTTCCTCCCCCGCGCGGCTTCCTCCCCGTCCCCGTCGGCCTCATCTTCCTGTAACAGCATCACCTTCAATTCACGGTGCTTGCACTGATGTCCCACCGTATATTTTTTGTCACAACGAAAACAGAGCCCCTTTTCCCTCTTCATTTGCCATTCCGCGTCAGTCAACCTTCGAATCAGCGCTTCCCTGCATGGCGCTGGTGTGTTCTCGCCTACAGTGACCACCCTCATTGGAATCCCTTCCCCGCTTCGTCCATATCCTCTAATTGGGGCTGAAATTGGTTTAAAAACTCCTTGGGCCTTGTGGGTTTGTAAGTGATTTCATTATTTGATTCCTTTCTTCCACCCTTTGGGTCATCTCCATAATCCGGCCCTGCCCACTTGGTTGATGCAACCTAATTTCGGCCCGTATGGTGGGCTTGAGCCTATTAACAAAGGTTCTTTCTAGTACTTCTTCAGGGAGGCCCACTAATGGGGCTGCTAAAGCCTCAAACAGCTGTCGGAACTCCTCCACCGAGCCTTCTTGCCGGATTGCTAAGAATTTTTCGCAGAGGCTCCCCTCCTGTGTTGGACGGAACCTCAGCAACAGTTTCTGCCTGAATGATTCCCAGCTTCTAAAAAGCTCCCTCGCCTCAATCCACTGAAGCCACGAGAGGGTGTTTCCGTCAAGACTTACACCCACCTCCGTCAACTTCTCCTTCTCCGACGAGCCATTTATCTCAAAATACCTTTCAGCTCGATATACCCATCCATCCGGGTTATCCCCACTGAAAATCGGCATCTCCAACTTGCGAACTCGTCACCTACCCCACTTAAGGTGCTCTGATCTGAAGCCGCCTTCGCCCCTTCAGTACTTGCCTCGCCCAACCCTTCCGGCCATTTTCCACGGACCTGTGCTTGTTGATCTATCAAGGGCCCCTGGTTCACATTGATTGGACGTCCTCTGTCTATCGCGCTTCCGGCTCTGCCTCCTTCCAGTACCTGCTCCTTTGCCACTTGCAGATGGGTCCAAGTAGCCATGATTTTCTGCGTTTCCTCTACTGTCTGCAAAATCCTCGCCATGTTCTGAGCGAGATGCTCCACCGACTGTTCCAAGCCCGATAAACACTGCAGTTCTGTTTTCAGTTCTTCCACTTCTCTCTCCATTGCCTCCATCTTGCTGTCTGTTTTCTTCTGCGCCATTAGGATTGAATGTGCTCTGATACCACTTGATAGAACTGAACTTGTAAGCCTCACTTCCACTCAATATTTGCCTGCCTTAATTCCCTCTTCTACACTTATTTATAGGGCTAGTTCTAACAGAATTCAGTATTTTCCCTAACTGACCCCCAACAGACCTTCCTAACTGCTGCCAGCTTGTCCAGCCTGCTTCTTAGCCCTTCTAGAATACGTGTATATGACAGGAGGTCTATCAAATTGCTTTCTGCATAAGCTTGAATGGGGTATTTGAGATATTGTTGTATTGAAAACAAATCTGATCTGATTACTCAAATCTAAACAATGTTAACTAGAAGTCATCACATTATTATTGACCTATTTTTTAAACATGATACCTCCATACAGAGTTCTCAAGATTATGAAGTGTGACGCACAGAAGGATCCTGCAGTATTTCCAGATGCTTTGCGAGCAAGAGCTTTAATCAGTCAGGTTTTATGTCGCCACTGCTTGAGTTTATAGTTATGCTTGCATAAAAAATGATATCATATTAAATGTCTTGGCAATTGTTATCGGTCATAACATGGAGTTCCATCCACAATTTGATCCATTATGAACTCAAATATATTTCATCCAACAGTGTTGATGACAATTTTTACAATATTCTATATGATTTATTTGATATTTTACATTCTACATCGTTTTTTATCCCCTGGGCACCTTCTTGCTATTTACTGATCATTTGCTCTATATCCGAGCAATGTTTAGGTAGACAGGAAGTTGGTGAAACAGACAGTGATGACATCTGTGTATGGTGTCACTTATATTGGGGCTAGAGAGCAGATAAAGAGAAGATTAAAGGAACGTGATGCCATTGCAGATGATACAGAGCTCTTTAGTGCGGCTTGTTATGCAGCAAAAGTAACGCTCAACTTTTGCCCAATAACGTTTTCAGTAAATTTAAAGTATTGATAATTTCTGAAAATAAAATCAGTATGGAATACTCAGTGTTGAAGTTTTTCACACAATCCCCATGTAACTTCTTGCTTGGCCAATTCTTAGTGATTGAAATAGTTTCGATTTTCTGGTGGAGCCCCTACCAAATGCCATGACAATTATAAGTTATTTTGCATTAACATTTACTAGGATTTAGTTTACATTCATTTCCCTAAGTCTAACTTGTCCTGCAAAACATCTCTCTCATGCACAATTGTTTATGTGTTTGTATGGGCTGGTAGCCTGGTTCTCACATTGCTAGATCAACTTAATATGGTTAATATGATGACAATGGTGAATATATACCCTTCTCAATGAAATAACGCGCTATCAGGGTTGTTTTCTTGGGCCTGATTGTTCAATACTCATATCTGCTCCTGCATTATTTAGTATGGTTTTTATACTTCTTGACGACATCTAATGTTTGCTTATTGGTACTGGATAGACTACCTTAAATGCACTCGGGCAGATGTTTGAATCTGCACGCGGTATCATGAGCTGGCTTGGAGACTGTGCTAAGGTGCGTACTGGTAGTTTCCATGAGTATGCAATATGCTTTACCTTGAGATTGTATTTTAGCAAAATTATTTGCTAGAGATCTGATGAATATTCATATTACTGGGGGCTTATGCGTCATGGCTCTATTGGACTCTGAGGTGTGATACTAAAAATTACAGTGGAACTGCTTGGCAAATTTCACTAGATAATTGTAGGAGTAGTTGGTTTTTAGATTTTCCTCAAAACAAGACCATGTGGGATGTGTTTGAATCTTTGTATGTTTCAAATTACAATTCAGTGGCCTTGCAACTAGTTGGATATTGCATATCATTGACTATGAATCTGGGACAGATTATTGCATCTGAAAACCAGCCAGTTCAATGGACAACTCCTCTTGGACTCCCAGTTGTCCAACCTTACCGGAAAGTAGGAAGGCATCTGGTCAGTGTAATTGAAATTAAGAAAATGTCATTTAATCCTTTTTATCGTTTCCATAGATTCAAAACCAATAATATTTTCATGGTCTTCATCTGATGTGCAGGTTAAGACTTCTCTTCAGATTTTGACACTGCAGCGTGAAACAGAAAAGGTGGCTTGATAACCTTCATTATTTTGGGTTTATTTTATCTATGAACTTGTGAATGTAGCTATTATGTTGTTTGTCAAGATCATATATTAACACCTCAAAGGAAATCCTTTGTCTTGCACGAGTACAATGTATTAGGTTTTGCACGTTCAGAAATCAAGCCAATGAGAATACAATTTTGCTTTACATTTTAGGGCACTTTAACCATCCAGCTTCAGCTTAAAATTAACCTCGGTAACATTTGAGCCAAGTAATTTCTAAAAAAGCTCAAACGTGTATGGCAAATACTTAAAAAGTAACTATTAAGCTTAGCCAAACATGATTTCTTATATTATAGTATTAGTCGCTAAGCATAAAATTGTCTGCATCAAAGGCTGATTGTCTCTCTTGATTGTTTTGACATTTCTACGCAAGTTTCTGAACCCAGACAAAAATGTCCTATTCTTTATTTAATTTCAGATAATGGTCAGGAGGCAGAGGACAGCTTTTCCACCAAATTTTGTCCATTCCCTCGATGGCTCACATATGATGATGACTGCAGTTGCATGCAAAAGGGCAGGCTTGAATTTTGCAGGTTTGTCTTACATTCTATTTGTTGATATCCTCCAATTCTGATCTTTGACCGCCAACTACCTTACATTCTACATTTGACGACAGGTGTTCATGATTCATATTGGACACATGCATGTGATGTGGATAAAATGAACAGGATATTGAGAGAGAAGTTCGTTGAATTATACGAAGCACCCATTCTAGAGAATGTAATGTGTCTAGACATCCTCCACTTTTGAATTGCCTTCTTTTTAACTGGAAAAGATCTATCAGTAATCAATATTGGGAAGCATTATATCTAATCAATCAACTCTAAATGGTAATTGTATCCATAAGAAAGGAATCCAAATCTGGGCTGTTTGAGCATGTTTGGTTTTCCTTCAAAAGAGAGAGAGTAAAAAAAGTCAAATGTTGGCTTCTTTTGTAGCATTTAAGCAAAGCAACAGATGCTCTTTAATCTACTTAGCATATCATCCAAACATGTCAGAACTTAATTGATATCAAAATAAGCCCAAAGTTCAAACCTCAGATTTATGTATCCCCTCCCGTCTATCTCCATAAACTTTGTGACCAAAAGCTTATGCACCTCATTATTTGCAGGGTAAATGTTCCAAGCAAAAATATAATGATAAAATGATAAATAGCATTTACTAGTTCCTAATTTCCAGTGTAGAAGTAAAAAGTAAAATTCTACCATCCATGATTTAGAAGTTTTATTTGACATCTAATCTTCTGTCTTCCGTATGAACAGTTGTTGGAGAGTTTTGAACAGTCCTTTCCTTCGTTGTCTTTCCCTCCCTTGCCAGAAAGAGGGGACTTCGACCTGAGAGATGTTTTGGAGTCGCCTTATTTCTTCAACTAAATGAACTCAAGGTGTTTGTTGGCGTAGATGATATATTTAAACATGCATTTGCCTCGAGTGAATGAAATGGCGACAAATGGGCTTCATCCTCGGTGATAAAGGTTGTATGTACATAATACTAACCAATCTTCCTGTTCATTCTTCATCTTTAAACCCCGGAGTTTCTTGTACAATCATCGAAGGGGTTCTACATCAAAGGCAATGGGGAATCTTCTCTCATACCTCGAACTATGAGGTAGACAATATGAGGTCTATTTTGTTTGGAGGAAGCTCGGGAATACATGATACTTTTTCTGTCAAGATTTCGAGCTTTGCTATTAAGTGGATGGATTTTATTTAGCTGAACACAAGCTGCAGTGCAATGCCTGCCAAAATCTTCTTGTTCGGTGGATCTACATCTGTATATTCTTTTGACCTTTTCTAACAAATTTAAAGTCGAAATAGAAAATCGTAGAAGCAAAAGTTCAAAATATATTATTTGTTGCTTGAGGTGATGTATTAAACTGTTCTCATATAGTCCATGGGTCAAGGTTCAAGTTGTAAATTTTACTCTGCATCTGCACTTGCAGATGGAGTTCGGATTTTGTAAGAAATCATGAAAGGGAATTGAATTGCAGCACGAATGTGGAACCCTTGTGCACTTGTTGATAATATATTAAAATAAAAGTAATGTTATTCATCATCATTGGTGTTAAATGCCAATTTATGTGACAATTGTATGGTATTAAATGTTAGGTTCACTTAAATGCAATTTGATATGATTCATTTAATTGAATATATCAAGTATGATCATCAAAACTGGTGTTCTAACTCCAGTGGTGTAAATATATATGCAAGTTGTAACCCTATTTAAATATATATGTAAGTTGTAACACTTTAGATCAAATGGTTTTGTAGACACCCTTTAAATGTATTATGCGTGTTTTAGGCTTTAATGGTAAATCTCCCTACATGCAAGGGGGAGTGGAATTCTATTCAACAGATCAAGCTTTCTGAGATCAAGTGATTTAAAATTGAAAGTATTTCTCAAATGGTAATTTACTTATGTTGTGTGACCTGTAAGTTGTAACTCCGCCGACTATAGAGTTGACAGGTTATATACAAGGTCAGACTACACGGATGCTCTTGCACATCATTTCCAAGCATTCTCTAACCAGAGGGTATTATACTATTCAATTGCAAACCAAGGCAAAAGATAGGCCGCAGGTAAATAGATACACATTCTAGTATATGCTTTTATTTGTCAAACTAATCGCCAATCAGTTATTTGAACTAGTGAAGATGATTAATATTTACTAAACAAATGGAACAGCGAACCGAGAGCAATTCCTTGTACATGTAGTATATAGGATTTGAGTAATAAAATGTTAGAACTCTCGGTCTGATTAGCCTTTTTTCACTTGATGCCTGAGAATATGCATGTGATCAAGCACCTGATATCAGTAACCAAACTGATCATTCAATGAGGTACGTCCATCACCTGATTGACCTGGAAAGGAAAGTGGAACAAAACTCAGAATACAGTCTAAACACTAGTATCCACGAATTAAGCACTCATCAGTGAAGTCAAAGGTGATTTTTACCTTCAGGGGGCATCCAAGAATCATAGTCAGGTTCATCATTGAGAAATGATGGTTTTTCGGGGCCCACCGCTCTTTTAGACTTTTTCTGATCCTTCCCAACTCGACTCTCAAGGGGCACATCTTCATTGATGGGTCTTGAATATTTCAATAATAGAGCCACAGATTCTTCTGCTATAATCTCAGCCCTAAAGGGTTTATCAGAATCTTCAACTTCACTAACCTTGGACTTTTCATCTTGCTTTCTCTTCCTTATTATTAGACCAGGGGCCGCATCTTCAATTCCTGAGTTAACCTAAGCAGAATCTGGATTTTTCAGAATATTCTATCTATCTTTGTAGTCAACAAACTGATCTTTATCCTGCATGTCTACTGACACTTCTTGTGCAATTTCTTGCTTTTTAATTTTTATGTCATCTACAGCACCAAGCCATTGGGGTTAAGCAATAGTATATATAGCAGTACCATTGTCGGTTGGATCCGTATTAACAGTAGTTTTTGTTTCATTAGTTACCAACTCCGATTCTTCAGGCTTCTTGCCAGATTCTGGTGCTTCATCGCAAATACCCGTTTTTGGACTGGATCTATCCGATGAACCTTCTGCTCCCAAACTTTGATTCTTTTTGGATAAGGGGTGTTCGCGTGAATCTGAAGCAGCTGAAGCAGGGCTTTTGCTCACAATAGGTTTTGGCTCCTTCGCTTTGTATTCCCTTTTCCTAGCAGCTTCTCCTGAGGGATCGGCAATCTTCAGCAAGTAGAGAATCCTATCCAACTCCGACTGGAGAACTGATAACTCCTTGCTAATCTTTTCTTTATTATCAAGAACTGAAATCAAAAGAGAGAACCAAACTAACTTGTCAAGAAAGTGTTTCATGGCATGTTAGTTGTCAAGAAAATGCTTCCTGGCATGTTAGTGACCTCAAAAAATTATGGGTCATAGAAGAGAGGGAGTCAAACCACAACACAAGCTCCCTCTGAAAATCAAAATATTCTGTTGTTTGAGCCAGTTCAAATTCCAGACGAAACTTACTTTTAGGTTATTAATAATATGATAAACTTTTTAGGGAAATTTCAAGGGAACTTTTTTGTCGTAGGACAATTTTTATTTCTTGTTTAGATTAGAACTTTTTATTTTTTTAGTTTTTTTATTACGTAACCTTTTAGGTTTTAATTACTCATCTTCCTTGGAGCTATTACGATTAGGAGATCATTTTGTCTATATAAACAAAGGCTTTGTACCAATTCATTACAATAAAATTATTCTCTACAAATTTTCGAGTTGGGACAAATTTATTCATGTTTCAAGAATTCCAATTCCACTTCCGCACCATTTTTCCTCTATTGTCCTTTACAGAATAAATGGAGCCTAGCCATTCAAAAAAGAAGACGAACTGTTACTTAATCATCACATGAGGGCGATAGCATGAATATGGAATTCCTGTTGAGTGATAAGAGGTGCCAATTTTCCTAGGATCTTTTGGTATGCATCAGTGCACCGAATTGATGAGTTCAGTTTTTCAGAAGACAACTTAACATTGAAAAATAGATCTCTTTTCATGAATTACAGTTTTGAATGTCGTGGGACAAGGACAAAAAATGATTCACCCTACGTAAGGATTCATACCTAGCTGAGATGAAACTGCAGTCATGTATTCATCAAGTGCATCTCCAGCTTCAGCAACTTCATTTGTCTGTGCCATGTTGTCCTCAACACAAAGCAATTTTTCCTTATCTTCCATCTCCTTGACAATGGCATACTTCTTATCAAGAAGAGAATCTGCGGTTTCTATTGATTGATTTTCACTACTTTTACGCTTGGAGGGTTTCTGTGTCCGATCATAGAACTCATCATCATCGCTGTTATGTTGAAAACAAGTAGGAATTGTATGCATTAATTCCACAGATAAAAAGGCTGATATATCAACTTCGAGTTAACCATAAACCATTCAGATGCATAATTGAACAGACAAAAAACTGTTTTCATGCAATTTATGCTATTTGCATAAACTGTAACAAAAGGGTGATGTTTGATAATACTCATTCTTCTACTTGAACAATAATTATCTTTATGACTAGCTTAGCTTAACTCAAACATTATCTCTTTAAAAGTACCTCATATATTCGCTGTCGTCATCTTCCATTGCTCCCTTTTTCTTAACATGGGATGTCCTTCCAGCTCTTGCACCTATACTTTCCCGGATACTTTCATTTAAAGTCTCTTCCAAATTTTCAAGCTCTTCCACAATCTAAGAAAAATTGAGCACTTGAATCACCAAAAAGAAATGAGAACTCACTTAAAAAATATAATTTAAATCCTTCGTGGTTAAGCCAAATTTGCAAGCTATTATGAGCAGAAAGGACAGAGAAAACGCGTTTCTTCACTAAGGAAAAAACACAAATATTTTTTTGTGAAGTGTAGAGAATGGGCAACTTATTTTTCAATGTAGTGCATGAAGTAGGTAAAAGAGGATGGAAGAGGCAAAGCTGAGCAACTTCTCGTTCTATGCCTTTTCCATCGACATTATACCTGCAATATCCTCTGTTCATTTCGAGCAATCTGAGTTTGTTGTGTGTCAACCCACCTTGAGCAATGTCCTTGGCCCGAATAGCATCAATCTCTTTCTTCATATGGGCAATCTACACACAGAAGAGTACAGCCATTAACAGCTAGCAGAAACATATATATTGTAACCAATTCCTTCACCAGAAAATGAAGAGCTGCTAAAGCATTGAATCATTTCAACCAAATAAAAGAATTTCAAGCCCCTCAAGAGCTTCAGATGCACATTGCCAATTTTAAAGGTATAGGAAGCTTAACATTGTAAGTATGAAAACACCCACGAACGCAGTCATTGGTAGAGCACAGACGGAATATAAGAAATTTCTGAAGTTCATTTAGTGTGGTTTTGTATATTCAGAACATGTTCGTATGAGGCAGAATACTAAGAAATCAGAATAATTACACGAGACATGGTTCAAATACTTTATTAAGCAAGATTATACAACACAAACAAAAAAGCAGGAAAAAAAAAGATATCCGGATCATTCAGATGCTGCTGGCTCATTCTGAGTATGTATATAATCTCTACTCGTCCTATATTATGATTTATAAGTGATAGAACATGATAACTTGAAATTTCCTGTTGAAGAGGTCCAATGATGCATCAATTGGTACTCAATCATAGTTTAAAATGAATGAAATCTTTCATTGTTTGGGATGTTTCAAATTAATGTCTCTGTCTCCAAACCCTGTAAACTTTTCACTGTCATTTTACAGCATCTCAACCATTAATACAGAGAAGGTATTTTTTGTAAGAAAAGGGAATAGTAATTTTCTATGGCAAATATGTTTTGCAAGGTATTGTCCGCATGATGGCAGTTCATAGGCTGGGAACCACTTGAAGTATTTGAGTATCCTTGCTTTAGGATTTTGCCGCTATAACAATGCAGACGTAGATTGGGGATTCTAATTTGTTGGCAATGGCAGGGGTATGGTGGTAGGTATTGGTCTGAGATGTGAATTTGCAATTTGATGAGAGAAGGGATAACGCGGACAGAGAAGTTATAAACACAATCGCGTGGAGTAAGCAGAAAGCAGCAAAAGAAGAAAATTGAAAAGTGAATCTCACCGAGATGATGTGTCAATTCAAATGATCAATTCATTTTAAAATACACAAAATAAATGTGAAGGGCTCTTATTCCTGTAATGTTCCACAACTGTTCTGTCATCTATTATAATAACAAATGTCCATTGCTTTCCACAAAATTTAGATGCCCATAACCATATTTCCCAATTCCCAACTGTGGTGCAAGTTAAATAAAGAGGCACGGGCTCCTGGACAAAATTATTTTTCTTCAATTTTTCAATCATATGAGCCTCTTAAAACTATCTGAAGACATGCTGAATCAGTTGTCCGCAGAAATCAATCTATGTGACGATATGACCACGACCATGGCCCACTGGGTTCTGCCCAACCTGCTACATGGTCCATGCGGGATTCGGTCTGTAACTTTAGCATGCGTACCGTATTTGAGGGTTGTTCCCAACGTGGATTTCTTTCGCGGGAGACGCAAAAGAAATTCGTGTTGGGGCCCAACCCCCAGTGGTATGCTAATCAATAGGACTGAATCCTGCATGGACCAATGTCGACTTGGGCCAAATCCAGTGGAAGCGTAGCAATGAACAGAGATAAAAGGGCATTTTCCATTTTAAGGAATAAGCTGATAAAAATCATCAGGGCAGCAAAGAGTTTATTTGCTAGCAAGAGTTCAAGCAAGAGGACCCCCAATAATAACTCCATAAAAATGTGGGAACTTTGGAAGCATATACTTGTGCATCAAAAAGGAGAGAAACGGGGAATGAACAGAATTATATGGAAGTACAAGTCTGAAACATATTTAACAGGATAAGTTAAAACAACATGCAATGTGTCGCATTCATAAAAATGCATTACAAGAATAAACTTTCACTAACCTTCTCAAGTCTTTTTATAACTTTTTCCCGTGTTTTCGTCTGCTTCTCTGTTAGTTCCCCCTTGTAAGTTTGCCAAGTTATTTCATCAACTTCATCCTAAATGTTCAAGACATCATTGTCAGAAGAAATGTAACAAGAGCATACCACAAAAACTAAAAATATTATCCAACCCGATAAACCAAAAGGTTGAACCAGTTCCATTAGCTTACCAACCATGGAACGCAAAAGGTAATCACATGAGTTATTCAAAAACAGAAATCCTACATTCTCTCCACCGGAAAAAGAAAATCCCATTATTTCAAGCTCAGTACACATAAATAATTGGAGAGTAAAAAATGGTAGAGTAACGTCAAGGAAAACCCTTCCCAGATGACTAAATAGGTCCATTCAAAGTGATAATGCGACGTGTTCTTCAAATAATCAAGCACATGATACGCGAGCTTGTCTCCTTCAAAATCAATTAATACTGTTTTCACCACATTCAAAAGCTACCCCATTTATATCCCACGAATACGCAAAAAGGAATTAGATCGTATATCTCAGTATTCAGTAGGACATCTTGCTGAGAAAGATCTTTTTTAATTTTTCCCTGGTTCTTCCGACTCTTCAACCTTCTATAAAGTCAAATCTAAAAGCAAGACTGTAACTGGATAGGACAAAGTAAGAACAGCACTACCCTAAAGTAAAGTATTATCAGAAATGTTATGTCTCCACTACAGAAAAGCACCAGAGCTACTTCGGAGGAGCAAGGAGATAACACAAACCTCGTTTTCCTCAATAGCATCCTCACGCATTCCCCATGAAACTCCATCTGCAAGAGAAGCCTCCACCTTGGGTCGAAGAAGTGATGCCTCCATATCTTTCATGTCTTGTTGGACTTTAGCATTTCTTATCCTCTTCAAGTCAGCTTCCTTTAAAAAAAAAGCCCATAAGATTAATTCTCAGAATTCAGAGATATCAATAATGCATTAAAGCACCAATTACTAATGTTCTTATCTACTTGTATGTGAAACAATAAATATGTTGTTAGTGTTTTTACAGATTCAAAATGGTTCCGTTAATTAGCTTAATCTTAGATGATCCAGGAATAATAAAATTGTCCATTGAAACTTGGAAAAGCACAGGCAGCAATAACTCAGTTTTCAGTAAAAGCTGGGAGAGAGAGATAGGGAAGGAATTTGAGACTGGAGATATAATGACAACAGAGTCTAACCGGTGGCATCAAGTCAGAAGGTCCTTGGAATATGTACAACCGAGATGATCTGTACCAATACAGACCAAAAGCAATTAAAAAGAGAGCAGATTTACCCTGCTAATTTCAGATGATATGAGAATCCATTTTCATTATATTCAATTGATCTTAGAAAAGGTTGACTCAGATATTAATACTGAGCAATTCATGTATAACAAGTTTTACAAATAAAGTATGATCAAAACCAACACAATATATTAAAAATTAATGTGGTTACTCACTGGCCAAACCGGATCACATCACCAACATGCAAATCCACGTAAACCCTCTTCTTCACCTGAGAATTCAGAACCAGCAATGAGTAGAAGTAAATTTTGTGAATGTCTGGTGAATCTATGAAGTATTGTAAAGCATGAGTAATATAAGAAAAGACGACCTATAGGCTTCCTCTGTTCCTTAGAGTAAATATTCAGAAAAGAAAAATAAAACGATCAACAGACAGAGAGATATACACCATAAGACACTTAGGTTGTGTCGACAAAAGATGTTTGCTCTGGTGTTTAGAATAAGACTGGCACTAGGCATTTTTGGTCCATTTAGGGCGCTTATTACCACAACTTCGCTTAAGGAGTCACTCTAAAGTGGCATTCACTAGTCAAATTCCCTCTAGTAAGAATGTAACTCCTCTCAGCTTAGAATTCATTTATTCAAATATCTTCGATGTCATAAGGAAAATGTCATGTCAAATACTTAACATATGAGAGTATACATAAGATAGTGTAAACTAATTTAGGAAGATTCGCCAACACATTGCACCACATATATGAATGGAAAATCTTTCGGATAATGGAGATTGCACTTATGGTACTTAAAAAGGTAAATTAATACCTGATTCTTGTTTATAAACGTCCAGTGTGTACTACCAAGATCATAGAGATATGCTTCTCCATTGTTCTTGAACTGTACAACTGGCAACTTGCAACAGAATCCAAAAAATAATGTAAGTCATTCTAGGGGAAAATATAGTCAATAAAATTGAGC
This sequence comes from Fraxinus greggii, assembly GCA_903798315.1. Taxonomy (NCBI): domain Eukaryota; kingdom Viridiplantae; phylum Streptophyta; class Magnoliopsida; order Lamiales; family Oleaceae; genus Fraxinus; species Fraxinus greggii. The sequence continues at coordinate 25,825 of CAIGRK010158671.1, forward strand.
TATGCAAAGAACTAGGATATATGCAAGGCAAAGAAATACTGACAATTGTCTTACCTCGGGATACTTTTATTGATATGTGTATTACTACATATCAATAGAATAAGAATAAAAAATGGTGGAATATAAACTAAAAGGGAACACAACCATCGATATTTATCCTAAAAAGAAAAGAAAAAAATTATGTGTTTTTCTTTAATGAACACACCCTTTTAAAAGGAGAATTACCCATGTGATGAAGTGATATTAAAAGAACTCATTTTTAAACAGAGGTGTTTAGCATCCAAGAATACACATAAGACATGTTATTGATATGAGGTCAATCTTGATTCCAAAAAACAAACAATTGAATAGCTTTTTCATATTGCTGACGAAAAAGCAAAAGTAAATAGCATAGAGTTCCAAAGCCGAAGTCAGAAATTTGTACCTGCATGAAACCGAGAAATGGTGGGATGCTCGAGCGTAAAGTCACAGATATCCACCCGGCCGAACATGTAGGCTCCCTTCTTATTCCTGGAAAATTAACAAGCCAGCATAGAACATTCAAATAAAATACTCATGACGGTAACTGAACAGACCCGAGAAATAGGTAAACAGCAAAGATTATCGCATGACAACTATATAAAGTTGGTGGATTTCAAAAGCAAAGCTGTAAATTTTCGAAGAAAGAAAAAGGCGAACAGCATAATTGAGATTTGAAGAAAAGACTACTAACACATGGAATTGTTCGATGATGAAGCCATCCTTCAGGACTTCAATGAAGAAGTTATGACATGGAGCGCCGCTCCACTCCGGAATAGTGTAAGGCACGGCCGTATTATTATGGCACTGCTCCAGTTTTTTCTCAAAGGCGCTATTTTCTGAATCCCCAGAGAAAACCGCATTTTCAGCAGACTCTACAGAATCGGTTTGAGTCGAAATTGGTTGAGGTTCTTGCTGAGATTGTAATGAATCGGGCTATGGTTCGGTTCCAGACTTCGGATGGTTAGGGATTCTTGGAGGTGGGGGACCCATTCCAGTAACCATAGTTGACATTTCAGAAGTTGAGGATGAGGGTTCGGCGGTGGGATTTCTGGGCGGAGGAGGGGCCATGTCGGTGTTCATACTATCAAGTGCTAGAGGAGAAGGCGTAATGGACAGGAAGCAGCTTGGGAGTTCGGCAATTTCGGCCTTATCCCTTATGGAATCGAGCCGGCGCGAGCTATCAGGCTCGCCTTCGGGTTCGAATAATCCATCAGCCGAATGTTAGCCTTACATCTTGTTGTGAACCAACTTCAAACTTAAAGAAAGCTGTTTGAGAATTCCTGGAGGCTGGAGCCATCTGAGAACTTTTGATTTTGATTTTTGATTTTGGATTTCTTAAATCATTTATATCAGTAAATTTAGCCCGTGGCCATTTTTTCGAAAAATTATTATTTTGAGTAGTGAATTTTTGAAAATATATTTTTATTAAGTACGAAAAATTTTAAGCGTAATGTAAAATATTTTATTATATTAATGTACGGATAAAAATGAGCATATAAAAATAATAATTTTGAAAAAAATTAGAGACAATCATGGGCTCAATACGTAATTGTTGGGCTCAATACATGTTATTGGGTCTCACTCATCTAATAAAAGTCAATAATAATGACTAATTTTTCAATTTTAACCTGATTTTAATTGTTACTAAACATGCTCATAATAAAAATTAAAAGAGAGATACTTGGTGAATTACCATGGACAGGGATTGAGCCAAAAAGATACATTAGGGTGGGGTGAAACTTAATTTTTTTTCAATGAACTCATATCATAAAAAATGTTCTATATCACTCGATATTTAGTTTAAAAAGGTTAAATTCATAATACTCATAATAATGTGGGTCGGAATATATTTTGGGACACTCATAACAAAGTTTTAACAAATATATTTTTAAATGATAAAATTAAATATAGAGCATATTACTTATTTTGATAATAACATCCATTTCATGGTCGAAACAAATAAATTCTTAACTCACGAGTATAAATAAGTAATATATGAAAAAATACATTAGGAAAAATTTAATTACTTTTAAGCTTAGTCAAACATGTTGCATTTCATACTGTTCAAATATGTCATTTATCTTTAATCAATAAAAATCATTTGTTATATAATAAACTAATTTTATTATAAGTACTCTTTAAACTTAGTTATATATGCGTGCATGAAATAAAATACCTAATTTGGTAACGAGTTATTTATATATCGTGAATATGAATAAAATAAATATGTAATTGTTGTAGAGTCTTAAACTAAATTTGAATAATTGAACATTGGACATGGGTTGGGAATAAAGTTAGTTAGACTAAAATTAGTTTTTGAGCTAGGGTAAAAATTTTATTCTTTTTTATTTCGGAAAATTTCATGAGTAAGGGATTAAGTATCACCCATTTCAAGATTAAGAATAGAGGTTTTAAATTTCAAAAATTAGATTTTTATTAAAACTTATTTATGATTTAATTAATTAATTATATATTTTATTTATTAAATATATTAAGGTCACAGATCTATACAATTTGGTCACAAATTAACCATTTAATTGGTCATATATTATTTTTCGATCACGAATCAAAATTTTTATGTGTCAAATTATTTTAAGGCCACAATTCAAAAATTTTATAGGTCACAATTTATTTATCGATCACAAATTAAAATTTAAAAGTCACAATTTATTTATCGATCACAAGTCACAAATATTATAAGTCATAACTTATTATACCGTTACAAATTATCAAATTACGGTCACAAATTAACATTTTTTAGGTCACATATTATTTTTTTGTCACAATTTATTTTTTATAGGTCACATATTATTTATTAGTCATAGGTTAACCAATTTAATGGTCACAATCAACCAAATAATCTGTGACCACCACCAACGCTTGCGACAATCACCTCGTCACGGCCTCCAGCAGCATCACCACCATCGTCGCCGCCTAATAGCAACATCACCATTTCAAACAAACCAACATCACAACCTCCCATCACCACTGTCACCACCTCCAACAAACTACTACTTTCAACTTTAAAACCACCACCGCCAACAACAAAATCCTTTGTCGCCACCGCCAACAAAACCACAGCCACCACCAGATCCACTCCCAATACCACCATGACGGCTGCCTGTACTAACCACTACCACCGTCGCTCCAAATCTACCACCGGCAACATCAGATCCACCTGCACTTCGCAAATAAAACTACTGCAATATCACCAAACAATTAAAATCACCACCACCCCAACAACCGACAAAAACTGACCAAATCTTGCGTGACCGCCATTTGCATTCCCAAAAATCACACCCAAAAATATCTCAAAACCAGGGCAGCCATCGTTCATGCTAGCAATAAAAATAAACCACAAACAACAAATCACAGGCCATGGTGGTTGCTCGTCCACGGATCGATACTAATTACAAACCATGGAGGCACAACGTCGCTGCAAGCTATTTGAAGCGAAGGCCGCTGCGAGCGAAGCCATAGCCCCTTCTACAGCGAACGGTGGCTTCGATGGACTACAAAGATAGAGATGAGGGGAAGAAGCGTTGGCGNCATCGTTCATGCTAGCAATCAAAATAAACCACAAACAACAAATCACAGGCCATGGTGGTTGCTCGTCCACATATCGATACTAATTACAAACGACGGCTGCCTATACCATCCACCGCCACCGTCGCTCCAGATCTACCACCAGCAGCATCAAATCCACCTGCACCTTGCCAATAAAACCACTGCAACATCACCAAACAATTCAAATCACCACCACCATCACCACCACTCCAACAACCGACAAAAACTGACCAAATCTGGCGTTACCGCCATCTTTCAATCCCAAAAATCACACCCAAAAATATCTCAAAACCATGGCAGCCATCGTTCATGTTAGCAGTCAAAATAAACCACAAACAACAAATCACAGACCATGGTGGTTGCTCGTCCACGGATCGATACTAATTACAAACCACGGAGGCACAACGTCGCTGCAAGCTATTTGAAGCGAAGGCCGCTGCGAGCGAAGCCATAGCCCCTTCTACAGCGAACGGTGGCTTCGATGGACTACAAAGATAGAGATGAGGGGAAGAAGCGTTGGCGGTCGTGGCGGCGGCGACGGTTTGAGTAGAAAGACGGGAGAGAAGATGGGAGAATGGAGAGGAGATGGGAGAAAATTTGATTTTAGGGTTTGGATGGGGGTAGATAGTGTAGGGGTGTGTATGTAAATTAATTGATATTGTTATTAATATTAAAATATTAATTTACAATAATTAAATGAATATCTGATTTTTGAAAAATAAAACTTACTACCTGATTTTTGAATATTGATTTTCAAAAGTAGGATTTTGTATAATTTTCCCATTATAAAAGGAGGGCCTAGGCTCGGTTTCTCTCTCCACAGACCCTTCACTTTATGTTGCTCCAATACTCTTCACTCGATTATTTTCCGATATCTACCGGGGCACTTTGATTTCTCCCAGTTGGGAACCCTACAATAATCCTCTTCAAAAAAGGAATCCCATATTTTGCTCTTTTAGATTTTTCNGATTTTTTGAAAAATGAAACTTCCTACATGATTTTTGAATATTGATTTTGAAAAGTAGGATTTTGTGTAATTTTTCCTTTTTATTTTTACCAAGAATTTGGGTTAAGTCTTCCAGTTTTAACAAACCAATTTGCTTCGGGCTGGGGTTGGGGGATGGGCTAGCCTCGCCCCCCTCTCCATCTGCCTCTGACCATGGATGACAACTTTCTTTACAAAATACCACGTATCATTCTGTCATTTAACAATTTTTAAAAAAATTTATTTTGGCAGTAAATAATTTTTTTGCCAGCATATTGATTGTCAACAAAATTGTTATTCATGGTTGTACAAATAGCAAACTAAAAACAAAAAAGTGCTTTTTTGGAAAAGAATATATGATTAAGGATCTTGTTACATATACATCAATATTTGTATAATGGAATACATAATATAATATGGCACTCTACCATTTGCCGTTTAAAACGCAATCAATTTTTTTTATCTAATCTTTTCTCTACACGCCATGTTATGCAATCCATTATGCATATTTTTATGTACAAGTAGAAAATTTTTATGATTATAGAATATAAATAATTATGAATAAATATGAAAAATGACTTTTTTAGAATGTATGGTTAGTAATAAGTAGGATAAAATTTTAGTTTTGAAACAATTAGTTCAAATAAGGGTGCGTCAACTGGTCCTTGACTTAGAGCCTATTTGAGCCTCATTTTTTTTTGGTCAAAAATGCATTTTGCAATAGTAATTTGATAGAGAATGTCAGGTTACAAAAAAAGGAAAAGTTTTAGGTTTGTCTGTAATATTAATTTATTGAAAAATATGTGATTGAAAATAAGAAAGAGAGACAGAAATGTATTTTGAAATAATGAGAATCAAACAATGACTTAATAACTACTATGAACTCATTATTTTCCTATTTAAAGATTGCATAAAAAAATTATTTTCCATGATACGTTCTTTTTAAACTAAACATATTCACCATATTTTTTTAAAATAAATGCACAACGTTTTAATTTCATGAAAGGATACCTTTACTAATCATCACATTTATATCTCCATTTTTTCTTATCATTCTTATTTTCAAATTAAAACAAGTTGCCTTGAGGATTGTTTTTGACCAAAATTTTCAGTAAGATGGAATAAAAGACTTATTTATCGTTTATATTTTTAAATAAGAAAAAGGAAAATAAATTACAAAAATTCAAGCTAAATATTTTCCATTTTAAAACATGTTAACATTATTTTTGAGAATAATGTAATAATGAATGGAGTTCAAGGACTTTAATTTAATTAAGATGTGAAGTATTTATAAAATTGTGGTGATAATATAACAACATTCCCCCTTATTAAAAGTAGATATACTCTCTCTCTCTCTCTCTCTCTCTCTCTAATGTTTCAAAAATATTATGATTTGTTTGATTTGTGTTTCAGTTTTGAATTTATTTTCAATTTTATATTTTGAGAGTTCGTTTTAAGATTTTTAAAAAGTTGAAATAACACTAACACCTACATTTCAATTTTCAATTTCAGAAATCAAATTATAACTATTTTTTTTTTTCCAAAAATTAGGTTATAGTTATTTTTTATTTAAAACCTAAATAATCAAATAATTAAATCTCAAACCCAAATAATCTAATAAATTCATTATTACCCACACTCCCACCATATCCAACATACCCACAGCAACCCTNAGTTTTGAATTTATTTTCAATTTTATATTTTGAGAGTTCGTTTTAAGATTTTTAAAAAGTTGAAATAACACTAACACCTACATTTCAATTTTCAATTTCAGAAATCAAATTATAACTATTTTTTTTTTCCAAAAATTAGGTTATAGTTATTTTTTATTTAAAACCTAAATAATCAAATAATTAAATCTCAAACCCAAATAATCTAATAAATTCATTATTACCCACACTCCCACCATATCCAACATACCCACAGCAACCCTAATAATCTACCAACTACAACATAAGGCGCCACTATACCCACCACTCGTAGCCAATGTGTTGCACCATGCAAAAACTACGATAATTGTCACGCAAAGCGATGCTCGTCGTCACTTCAAAGCAACAACACTGCGTGTAGCGTCGGGTGCTCATCGTCGCTGTGCGTAGCTCCGCACGACAATGGCTTAGGTAAATTTTGTGGTGGTATGAATATAGAAAAAAGTGATGGCTCTTGCGTAGATTCATCTAGTAGCAGGAGGAAGACTTGTTGTGACGATGTTGCCGTGAGCATCGTTGCATAGTGGTTATTTGTGTGTTATAATAGACAAAAGGGTGTGAAATCTGTGGTGATGCGGTAGAGATCTGTGCATATGGTGTGTGCGAGGATGCTGCGGTGCAAGTTCTGTTGTGGTGGCTAATACAGGCAGTGGTGGTGTTGGGATGATAGTGGTGTGGTGGTTTGCACAGGTGTAGTTGGAGTTGAAATGGTGATAATGTGGTGTGGTGTGGTGTGGTCGCTATTGATTGGCGGTTGTGGTGGAGATGTGGTGTTGTCGGTGGGGTAGGGAAGACGAGTGAAAATTTGCAACTAGTTGATTGGGCAATTGTGACCAATTAATTGTAATTTGTGGTCAATTAAAAAGTTGTGTCCAGTTAATTTGTTAATTTGTGACTGAGAAAAGAGTTGTAACCAATTAATTTGATAATTCGTGATTGAAAAATAAGTTGTAATTGAGTAATTTGTTAATTTGTGATCGAGAAATAACTAATGACCAATTAATTTGATAGTTTGTGATTTGTCATCGAAAAATAATATGTGATTAATTTGATAATTTGTGATCTGTAATTGCAAAAATAAAGCTTGGCCTATTAATTTGATAATTTGTGACCCATAAAATTTGTGATTTGTGACCGAGACAAAATATGTGATCAATTAATTAGATAATTTGTGATAAATAAATAACTTGTAACTTATGAAATTTGTGATTTGTGATTTTAGCATTTTTTTTTTATTGTGACCGGTAAGTAATTGTGACCATAATATAGTATTGTAACCTTAATATATTTAATTAATCGAATATATTTAATTATATATTTAATTTAATAAAATCTAATTATGACCTGATTTTTCAAGTGTTTAAACATGTTTGTTAATTTTGAAATTGCATCCTCTAACTTCCTTAAATATGTATTGTTCCTTTTTAAAAATTTGTTTGGTTTTTCATTTTATAAAATTATTTCTCAAAACATAAAGCTAGAAAACACGTGTAGCCCATGTTTGGTAGAGGTTAAAATCAGGTTTTTAGTAAATTTTAACAAAATTTAATAAAATGCGTAGTTAAAAAGCTATGAATTCTATAACATGTGTGGTTAAAATTAGTTATTGACTTTGACTTAAAATTAAAATTAAAATTTTAATTTATACCAAATAGGGACTTACAATTTTATTATTCAATTCAAAGTTTTAAAAATTACCTCTAGTTCAATATGGATTGGATCGTTGGAAGAACTAGATAGTCCTTCTTCGAGGAAAATTTAAAAGTTTGAGACTTAGCCCTTATTTGGGCTCAATTGTAATGAGGTTTTAAGAAAAAATATATTTTGGAATAGTGATTTTGTGAAGAACGTAGTGATTTTTTGAAGAACGTGTGATTAAGAAAGAATAAAAAATTTTAGGTTTATATATAATATTATTTTATTAAAAATGTGTGATTGAAAAGAAGAAGGAAAAATTTTAAGTTTACGTTATAATATTATTTTATTAAAAAATGTGATTGAAAAGAAGAAAAAAATGTATTAAAATTAAAATAAAGCTCAAAAAAGGGCTTAGCTGGTTTAGCTTGTCAACATGCCTTTTTGAATTTCAAGTTTTTTACTTTAACCAAACACTCCGTAATTAAATTACAATAACGCAAAAAAAAAAAAAGGAGTTTGAATAAAATTATAAAAAGATCCGGTTTATAGCTCAAACCAGGAGGAAATACATGGAAATGGCCGGTTGGCACAACCATATTTCGATTATGGCCTTTGACCATTAAACCAAAAAAAAAAAGTTAAAATCGTGAAGTTAAGGATCAAAAGCCAAAAAATACGGTTATCTTTTTTTTTTTGATGAATTTGGTGTCCAAGTTTCACCCAACTAATTCTGAGGAGTGGCGGCCTTCTCCCTTGGTTCGCCACCTTGGTTAATCCGGATGCGGTCACAACTTACACACACTTGGACCAGACATTCGACGGTTCTCCTTCACGTGGACCTTTGTCTTCCAACATATATATTACCTTCCAACATTTAAATGTTGCCTTTCAACATAAACGTTGCATTCCAACTGCCGTGCGGATTCGAACATTCGATACTCCTTATAGAACCTTCCTGCTTTACCACTGTATCATGCCCGTGGAAGCAAAAATAAATAAATAAATAAAAAATACCCTCATCTTGTGTAAAGTGCAAACAGTTGAGAGGAAAAAGAAAAAAACTCTCACACGGTTGGGATCTAGTCGACCACACCACTCTCATAATCAATCCAACGCCGACCACCATACAACCCAGTCACGACGGCATTATCTTCAACATGGTTAGTTTTTATGAATTATGAGATTGCTTTTTCCTGTGGGAGATTAAATTTAACATTTATTTAATTTATTCTTCATTATTTATGTAGAAGCTTTAGTGTAGACTAAATTTAGACGATTTTTTAAGGGGCGAAGATCGCCATTTCTTGGCTGAAATGACAATTTTTCGACCAAAAAAGGGAGATGGTAACTAGTAATGTTAATAGTCGGGGTTCATTGGGCCGATTGTTAACATTAATAATCAATTGGGCCGACTGTACCCGATTTTTTTGGGTAGATTTTTATTCTTTTCTTTATTTTTACTATTTAATAATTAATTTTCCATTAACGTAATTTAATTTTTTTCAATTTAAATAATTTTTATATATTCTTTACTTATAATTTTCTTTTGTTTAATTTTTATTATTATTTGTTTGGCAATAGTTTTAAAATTTCTTAATTTTTTTCTTCATATTATAATTTTTTTTTCAATTTAATTTTTTTTTAATTAATTTACTTTTATGATAAAATTCAATTTTTTTTCAATTTTAATTAAATAATATTTATATTCTTTATTTAATTTTATAATTTCTTTTTGTTTTATTTTTTATTATTTTTTTATAATAATTTCAATTTAAAATACTTTTTAATATTCTTGCTTTAATTTTTATATTTTTATAATTTAATTTAATTTATTTTTTCTTTTTTATTTTGGTCTTTAATTTTTATTTAATTTAATTAATTATTTTTTCTTAATTTTTTAAAAAATTTAGTTATTTTCTATTTATCATGAATTAATTTTTTTCAATTTAAAATAATTTTCTGTATATATTTTTTAATTTTTTAGTTTTCTTTAATTTTTATTCTTTGTAATTCTTATTTTTGTTTTTCTCCTTGAATTTATTAAATTATTTCTTTTTTTATTAGTGTTGATGTAAAATGAATTTATTTCTTGCGTACAACAGTTATAATTCGGTTCGCTAAATTTTTTGAGATTGTGTTTTACTCCATTATCTCTTGCAAAATATTTTAATATTTGAATTTTTGCAGGATGAAGTTCTATTTCGATGCTGAGTTGAGACAAATGGCAGGAAAATGTACTTGAAACAGTAACTTTGACAGTTTTACTATTGTGTTGAAGTTGTTCGATGATCAGCATGGAGATATGCTACACCAATCCTTCATGTGGCCCCTATTTCAGTTGAGAGAGGTGCAGTACTCGGGGCAGATCATTGATGCATTACTGTTTTGGCTGCTTAAGCGAGTCGATGGCGATGCCCTAGGGGCAAGGTCGCTAGTTTCTCTATATTTGAATTTGCCCTCATGATTGGACTAAATATTACGAGCGATAAAGCAACGAACGATGATACTAAAAATAGTAATAGGTTTTACGACACATATTTTCAGGGATAGGGGATGGTGCTTCTAAATCTACCATAGTCGATTGGCGCACATCAGGGAGTGTGACTATATGTTGGACATACCAAAGCTGAGATTAGTTTATATCATTGAGAACGTGGTGAGATGTCATCACAAAAGACTGCGATTGACCTTTTTCATTTGGAAGTTGTTGAAGACATCGATGCCTTCAACAACTATCCGTTGGGGGGGGGGCGAAGATTTTTTTAGGACACCGTAAATGTCTTCAAGAGATCACATTCGTAGCTCAAGGAGTCCTTATGTAAGTACAATACTTATGAATTGCCCTTAACAGTTTAGGTAAATGTTTAACATAATTAGTGTGAAAATATTTTTTTATACTAAATTTATATATAATAATTGTATGTGTTGCAAATCTGGGCATATAAACTATCTCCCTCTTGAGTACTCGGTTTGCGAGGAGATGGGAGACTCGCTACTCTCAGATGCATAATTGACGAGCATCCCGAGTAGTTGATCGAGATCACCTTCGCTTCAGATGCATCAACTTATTTTAATTAAGTTATTAATTTTTAATGTTCTTATTTTTGTCGGAGCTCAATCCAATTGATCGACGATCACCTTTGCCCCAGAAATCACCTCCGCCTATAAGATCTCCTTCTCTTACATCCAAACACCTCTCTATCGATCTCCTACAATCAGTCAGAGTTGTTATTTCGATGAACTATATGTACGCCTGATTGGATTTATTAGAGATGAGGTGGGCACGTTACGGCAAGAGTTGAGAGAGGAGGTGGAAGCGCCACGACTAGAGTTGGGGAAAGAGGTAGGGGTGATACGATGAGAGTTGAGAGACGAGGTAGCAAAAATTTATGCCATGATGTTGTAGTGCTAATAGGGCATTTAGTAGACCTTCAAGATGAGGTTGCAGTGCTACAAAACGATATAGCAAGTAGACGAGGGGTGACAAACTGGGTGATAGAGAGGGTGACGGAGAAGGGGGTCTCCCACCGTTGTGGACAGATGATAGTGCATTAGAATAATTTTTGTTATCAGTGGAGCGGAGGGTGACGGAAGAGTTGGTGGAGGAGGAGAAAACAGAGGGGTGGCCCTGATGACGGAAGAAGCGGCGGTCCCCGTGGAGGATGTGCTCGAGGACGGAGGTGGTGGCCGATGAGGTGAGGACGCCCGTCATGACATAGGATAACAAGCATATTGTTGACGTGCCAGAGCAGGTGGTCTGCATAAGGTCGAAATGGCCGTCACAGTACATTGTTTCTCCCTTCTCAACTGAGGTGAAGAGGACGACGTTCGTGGACGGGACTTAACCCAATCTCTTCAGAGAGGTGGACCCTGCTAAGTGGAAAGCTTTCGAGATCGAGCGAAAGAGAATTATGCTAGGGTAAGTATTTTATGGTTTTAGTAAAGTAAATCATCTATGTTTCTTTTATCATTTTTTTTTTAGAGCTAGCTACACAATAGCTCAAATGATGATACCGGACACTTATAAGTGGTTTCAGGACATCACAACTTCGGCAGCTTGGCTCGCTGACGATGTAAGTGCAATATCGTAATTTTTATTTATTATGTATACATAACTTTTTGTTTATGAAATTAAATAACTCCTTTTTAAAGTCATATTGAGCACCGAGTTCCCACGTACCATTACCATTGAGCATCAATCGCTCCAACTTCTGAGTAATGAATATACGGTGCTTGAATATATATTCGAGTGAGTCATAGAAATGTGATCAAGTATCGATGGAAAGCCATGGGCGAGTTGTACATATATATACATTTCAATGATCGCGAATCATCGTTGCTTTGTCGTAGAGATCGTATTTGCTGATTCCACTATATATGTGTATGACTCATATCATACTTGTCTGGCATAGAGTCAACTCGAGCTTATACTGGAGCCGGTGGTTGTGATCATTCCATTAATGGCTAGACACTCGTGGTGATTGTGCAAGACAAACTAGTCATCTTGGGGACATAACAACGATGAGATAGTCGAAATTGTAAGTATTTATAACTTTTATAATTTGAAAACTTAATTTATTGCTATAAACTATCGAACTAACACATTATTGTTTAATTTTAAGGGTGATTGTGACATGTTTGCAATCAAGTATATTGATTTTTTTAGTATAGCACATACGTTTGATGGAATCAACAAATCTTGGATATAAAATTGGAGGAAGAAGTTAGCGTGCGATTTGTATGAATTCAAGTATGATCAATAAATATTGTATATTGTTCTATTCGAAATTGTAAATATTGATTATTTTGGGACCTCGAGGTTCAATTTTGGGTGGCAACAAACTATTAAGTGGGAGAATATAGTCGGAAACTTCTCACTCGACTTCGTTCGATAGAAGAAATGTAGTCTCAACATACGCTACTCTCCATAATCAACGTATAATATGGAGAGCATAAGGTTATCGCTGTAAAGTCTCTATACATAGTCATTGCGACTGCATGTTCATTAGGAAAACTCAGCACTAAAATCGACTACAAGTGCATGTGTTATCAGTCAAGTCCACCATGTATGTCATATTACATGCACATTTTACAGAGAAGCGCAACTTATCAAGTGGTTCAACATTCAACTTTATCGCAATCTCTGCAGTCTTGAAGAGTTTATCCTCCTGAGCATGGGCTAGCACGCTCGTGTAACTTTGTAATTCCGCACGTCGGTTTTGAAATCACTGACGTAGCTTGTTACGAATGTTTTCAACTATTGCGATAATTGATAACTCTCGATCCTCCTTGAATAATGGTTGAGAGACTCCGCATTGTTCGATTTTATTATGTTGTATCGACGTCCTAGAAAATGTGACCGCGCCCAATGTTCAATCCTCATTTTTGTTAGATAGTCCAATGCCGAGAAAATGATTTACTTTTTATTTTAACTATGAACTTATTATACTATTCAACATTGTAAGCCTTTGCAGCTCTCCTAAACAAAAAAAATGACGTATTTGCCCCGATATATAGTTTTTGTATATGGTACCTGCAATATCCACGATGTGCCTTGAGAAAAATTTCAACGATACCATTTATTATAGAAGCTTCCTGATCAGTTACGATGGCAAGATCCTCAACATCCCCAATTACTTCTCCCAACTTTGTAAAGAACCAATTCGAAATCCCCAAATGCATTGTCCAAAAGCCATTAAAAATTTTGAAACAATTGTGGCCCTCCGTCTCAATAAAAAATGTCGAGCCAATATTAGTTGTCTCCATGTTACGACAATACCTGGCCAATTTAGCATAACTCTCCTTCGTCGAACCCATTAAATCCTCAATTGTGCATTCTTTGGCCTTCCAGGCCTTCAGTAGCTAATGACCACTCTGTACTCTCGACAGACGTCGTTAATGATATTCGAAGGTCTGTAAATTGTCCGTGGGTCCCGATACTTGTACATTATTTGTCAACCAATAAACCATGTTTAGGCTTGCTTGTGATCATTTCGACGAATTCTCACTTTGCAGATATGTTCCTGTGTATACTTGCAAACTACAAATAGTTCATTCGTGTCCATCTTCTTCTTCACTCGCAAATGCCACAACAACTGTCGTCGACGCAGATCATTGTCAACAACGATTTGTTTGATTTCTTTACTTTAAACTTAAAGTTGTATTTCAATAGAATCCGGTGCACAACTTCGTACAAATTTTTTTCTTTGTTTCAAACAGTTACTCGACATGAAACTCACCATCGGGAACCACATGCGAAGAATTAGAGGACAACCCACTGGATCCAGCTCCTGAGTTCTCACACGCTCATGTCTCTAACGTGATAAAGCAATCAAATCCTCAATTGTAAATTCATTTTCATTTTCATTGTCGTGAACTATCAAGATAATAATTCTCTACGTAACAGCGAGATCACGATGATGAATAACTGTTTCGAAATTAATTTCACCATCCTCATGAGCTATCTCTGCCGTGTCCCAAAAATCGTTGGCATTATGATTCCCTCCATCCGAATTTCCGTGTTCACCTTTGACAACATTTTTCATCACTAAAGTCACGCAAAGAGGAGCAGTGTGCATTTTGTTCAATTCTAATAGATAATTCACTTTAGTATTAGAAGTAACATTCATATGTGGGATTGAAATGGATGAATGCTTGTTGAATAGAATATCAGTTCTATATCATACTAAGAGGGATCGACTTTCATCTTATTTTTTAAATCATGGTACATTTTCGTTTATGATGTAGTTGATGCTATGAAAATTGGAATACCACCACGTATGTCGCTCATCCATTTTCATTTCAATACCCATCGATCTTTTTCATCGAATTCAAATTCACTAAAGAAACAAATCGAAATCACAACCCTATCCGCATGACAAAACAAATTTTTTAATTATAAGAAAAAAATAGTAGAAAAATCAGGTCAGCACAGTGATAATAGAATTTTCAATTATAAAAAAAATAGTTGGACCGGTTGTTAACAATCAGCTGTATGGTTGGCTGGGCCAGCTATTAGCTCTCAGTCCAGTCCCTTTGTACATTTGCATGAATCTCGTCTGAAAGAATATACATGCAGATGAATTTTTTTCTTGTTTATACTTAAAAAATTGATAGATTTGTTTAAAAATTTATTTACATGTTAATCTATATCGAAATAAGATTACAGATTAAAAACTATACTAATTTAACGAAAATGAAATTAAATATGTGTAAATATAGTTACAGATTCGAAGTGACATATATAAAAAAAATATTTTTTTGTTCAGCGTTTGATAAATTTTTGAGATTTAAATAGATGAAAAATGAGAATTTTTTATTTGTGTTGAAATAAATAGATAAGAAAAATTAGCCAGTTTTGAAATTTTAAGCGAAAATTGCTTTGTTTTTATTTGTGAACTATTATCTTTTTTTTTTTTAAAAATAATATTTTAATGACGTCTCTGTCTTTTAACAGCAAAATGTAATTGTGAAATTATGCCATTGTTGGAAATTCACTGTGGAAACTAAGGATTTGACTGAGTCAAACTAAGAGTAAACCAGATCAACGCTCGAACCCGCTGACCCAAATCCGACCCAGGTTACACTCGCTGGTTTTACCCGCTCCTTCAGTTCCCAAACAGGGAAAGGATACAAACAAAATTGAACGGAAAATTCATGTAAATGGAAGAAGAACAACGAAAAGAAAGGATTTTCTGGCTGTAAATAAAGAATAAAGCACTCGATCAGCTTCACAAGGTACATTCCTAAATCCTCCAACCTCAAATTATGTAAATCTGTAATTATTTAATTACCATGTATTCGTGTGTAATATATACGCTGACTCAATGGGATCCAACATAACTTCGAGGCATGTTGAAATCAGCTATTTTCGAGCTCTTGATTTTTCGTGCAATTTTAATTTTATGATTTTTACTGGTGTTTCACAGTTCTATCATATTGGGATCGTGTCTCGGGTTCCCCAAAGCGAAAACAAGATGAGGTTGAAACAATTTTGAAATTTGGAGTTGGAATTGCGTTTTTAATTCAACTTCAGGATAAATGAAGGCTGGGAGCGCGGCCAAGCTGATTGTTGATGCGCTGTTGCAGCGTTTCCTTCCGCTTGCCAGGCGTCGCATCGAAACAGCTCAAGCACAAGTAAGATTCTGATTGGTTTTTAATTTTTGTTGGGTTTGATTAATAAGATATGCAGAGTTGTTGGAGTGCAGATAACGAGATTTAGATTGTAGTTTTATGCAATTACGATGGGCTAGAATATATTTTGTCCTCTTATTTATTCTGAATTTGGCCAAGGCACTCCAGGTATTTGAATTTGGATACAGAGTGCAAGTATAATAGATTATCAGGTTACTGACCATTCAATAAAATTCATAATTAGTTATACACAATCAGTTGCTACCTGCAGCTGGTGTACTCCATGTGATGAAATTTCTTGCTTTTAGCCCAAGCAACACAAGCCACGACTAGAAGAAAACAAAACAGAAGATAGAATTACATTATTATGGGTGCAGTCAAAAGGGAAAGATATAAATGATAGCTCCAGAGAGAGAAAAAAAAACACATGGAAGATCATCTGGCAGTCAAAGGGAGAAAAATGTCAGATACCGCAGAATCTTTAACATTTTAATTTTTTTTTCCTGACGGTGGGAGCTTTTAACACGTCATAGTAGTATTTATCAGTCACACTTGCATCTCATAATAGGCAATGTGAAGTCTTTGCATGTCGTTATATGATGGGATCAGTTGGTTTTTATTCTTCCTTTGCATACTAATTGCAGGATGGGCAATACCTTCGACCGTCAGATCCTGCTTACGAGCAAGTGTTGGACTCTTTAGCTATGGTGGCGAGGCATACACCTGTACCTTTATTGGAAGCTCTATTACGGTGGAGAG
This sequence comes from Fraxinus greggii, assembly GCA_903798315.1. NCBI lineage: Eukaryota > Viridiplantae > Streptophyta > Magnoliopsida > Lamiales > Oleaceae > Fraxinus > Fraxinus greggii. Next base: position 42,637 of record CAIGRK010158671.1, read on the forward strand.
AAAGGTATTTTCTCTTCCCACGAAAAATTTAACCCTAGGTAGCCTGTTGACGTCCTATATATTGCATATCTGGAACGATGCATATAACTACTAATTAATATCTTGATATCTGCTGATTTATTTCTTGATTTACTTCCTCAAAAAGTAAAGTTGCTGCATCCGCGCATTAATGTTAATTACGTGCCATTGGTCTAGAAGTCTAATTAACGTGTGCTACAGTCAGTCCATCCTGCAATTTATTTTGCTGTTTGTCTGGGCTCAAGCTGTGGCTTGCCTGATTGATGGATTTTTCCAGCCATGATTTTTTATTCTAGTTTCGAATCTTAGGTGCCAAGATTCATGCTCATGGAATTTCTAGTCATTATGGCTCCGAGTAATTAATAATAACGAAAATAATTTCTTAATACCTTTACAGTTTAATGTAACCGTATTTCATTTTTTCAGATGATAATATATTAATCTCCTTGTTTCAATTCCAAAATGGCATCTTGGTTATGTCGTATATCTCACAGTAAGCACACGGCACTGGTGGTAGAAAACACTAAAATGACAACGTCCCTGCCTTGAGCATTATCAAAATGATGCCTTCTGTTACTGTATTTATAAAGCTTATTTATTATGATTGGCTCAATATAGCTAGAAGATATGATTTCTTTGCTGAGCATTTCCTTATTTTTAAACCTCAATTCCTGCTTCTCTTTTGAAGCCAAATCATGATGTCTCATTTGAATTATATGTCTGGATGCTATGCAGTGAATCACCAAAAGGTGCAAATGATGCATCAACATTTCAGAGAAAGGTTTGCCTCTCCCAATATAATGAATTAATTACACTGTCTCATATAAAATTGCAGCTGTAGTTGGTTGAAATTTCATTGTCTCATTGCAAGCAGAGCATATTGATCTCTTTATAAAAAGAAAATGAAAAAAAAAGAAAGAGAGGCCAATTAATATCCTCTCATTGTCTCTCTCTCCCCCTCTTTATTATTATTGTTTTGAGGGTTGAGTAAAGAACATGCTATCAAACTTAAAAAAAATTAACCAAAGTAACTAAAATTAGTGAAAGAAAAAGAGATATCTCAGACTGACTGCTGAAAGCTGTGTGGAATTAGTAAATCCAATGATTGTAAAAATCCATTTCTACGTTGTTTTTGGTTCAAGGTAAGAATTGTTTATGTTCTCTTATGTTCTAATTTGTCTTGTTCACTGACAAGACAAATGGAAATACTAGGTTTACTACACAAAAAAGGGTGTACCTTGCAGAAGAGACATTTCAAATCATGAACATGGTTTACCTGTATATGTGTTTAATGGTGTTATTATTTGTTCCAGCTTGCAGTAGAGTGTATATTTTGCTCAGCATGTATTCGCTTTGTGGAGTGTTGCCCGCAAGAAGGACTTACTGGTTTGTTCATGCTCTAAACTCCTGACCTCCATTTCACGACCTGGTTTAACTGTTTTAGTTTTTATTTTTCTCGTCCTTCACCTAACACACTATCATTTCCTCATATTTAATGTGCTTCTTCCAATGGCAGAAAATCTATGGATTGGGCTTGAAAATTTTGTCTTCGACTGGCTTATTAATGCAGACAGGTAAATGATTAAGCTAAATTTAGAAATTGTTGTAAGTACTGGCTTGTCATGTTTCAGCTCCTGTCTCGATTCTGACTAAGGTGCAATCGTGTGTCAATGGTGGCGTGGATTCAATTTTCCTGTTCTTTGTGCCCTAAATGTTTTTATATTGCCAATTTGTCACATAATGAGTACAAAAAATACAAACTACATAAAATAGTTATTTTTAAAGTTCATGTAATTAATTTAAAATGTAAATGTAATATACCACAGTCCATAGTGAATATGATCGTGCATATTGGTTGCTATTGGTGCAAATGAACGAGGATGCTTAATGGATCAAAATGGAACGAGCTTTTGTGGTTATTTTCCTTATGTAAGTAATGGAAATTAATTGATAATGTTTCTGTCCCCTGTAATCTCTTTATGAAACACCAATTTACTACCTACATATTAAATGACATTTGCCATTGAGAAACTCTATATCTTCTGTACAAACTCCATCCTAAAAAAATCTTCAGTTAATTGTCTTTAGCACTGTCCATTAAGTTACAGCAGAGAAGAATGCCCGAATGTTATCCAGTCTTACTGAGTTCCGAATTTTCAATTTTAACTTGATTTCTGATATGGAGACGAGTTCAATGAGTGATTTGTATGTCATGCATTTATTGTTTTTATAGAATGTGGTTAAATTATGATGTAGAAAGAAACACACACTTTCAATTTGTAATTAATTATTTTGTAGTTTAAAGCAAAATTGCATTGCAATTTGTCCTCTGTAACTGTCGTACAAACTCATTTTTTACAAATTGCAGGGTTGTTAGCCAAGTCGATTATCCTTCATTGGTAGATTTAAGGGGCCTTCTTCTGGATCTTGTTGCACAGCTTCTTGGTGCCTTGTCTCGGATCAGGTAAACAGATGACGAGTCATGCTGAATACTCAAATATAACATTACATAGCCGGGGTGATAAGTAATCCCTGGTTCTAACTTTTCCATTGATGCATGAACAAGTCACCTCTGAAATATGTCAACAATCTTTGGATTCTGTCAAATCCACCAGTCTTTTCTTGTTGCATGTAACTGATTTGAGATCTACATCCTACAACTGATGATGGATATCTCAAGGGTGCAACATGCAGTGAATATAGGGGGAAATGGCGGCTTACACTTGCACTCAGATTTCCGATTTCCACTTTCATACTTTTTCCTTATTCTATTGGAACTACTGTGTCTCAATTCTCTCGTTTTTTCTTAAAACTGGTACAAATATCTTTCTAATGCTGTTCAGAGTGGGGGATCAAAGAAGAGAAAAGAGGAAGTTATGTTATTTTATCTCCTCTACAGTGAAGTAAAAATGAGAATGAAAATGTTATTCGTTTTATATAACGTAATTATACCGCAAGTGTACGGTGTCAAGTTTTGTAATATATTAATGGAGTTAGGATGTCAAACACCGGGATTGATATTTAATTTTTAGCAAGTACTATAATTGTGTTATTTTATCTAGATGAAAGAAATTTGGAATCAATTGTTTTAACTAAGTTAACGTGATAACTGTGACGAATTCAATGAATAAATGCAAGTTATACGAATTAATAGGAGAGCCAGGGTATAATTTCACATAACTATCAAATATGATTTTCAAAAACCTAGTTATCTCTAATCAATTTTCCATGCTTATAAGCAAGAACTTTAATGTAATTCTACCCCCTTTCTCGAGTGCTGGGTAAAAATTAATTCTAATATCTCTATTTCGAATTAAAATCAAGATTTATCAAGATCGTGGTTCTTAGATAGAACAAGCTTTATAGATTCTACACACACTCTCAAAACCCATAAAATCTAGGTTGTGTTATTGTTATGATAACGCCTAAATTCCCCCCTCTCGAGTGCTGGAATTGACTAGTATCTAATAATTAAATTAGCGGTCAATTAATTGAAAGTATTAAATCAATAACACAAATAAACGGAAAGGAAAATTTCATAGAAATAACTAAAATAAAATCAAATCATATTCTCAAGTTTTGGGTAATCAAACCCTAGAAGAATTATTTAGTTCATGATATGAGACAATCTATACAATTCATAAAGAATAACATGAAGAGAAGAAAGATAAAACTATTTTTTGGATGGTTGAATCAATCTTCTTCTTGCCTTTGCCTCTTTGATTTCTTTAATCTTGCCCTCTTTGAATTGTAGTTGAAAAGTGGTCTTTAGGGTTATATTTATATTATCATGAAGTCTTGGAAGGATTGGGGTTGGATTGAGTCAAGAAAAGAGTCCAAAAAAATCAAAACATTATTTCCGCACTGCGGTGCCTTGATGCTAGTGCCGCTGCGCCGTTACACTTCTTGCAGTGGCGCCGCGACGCCATGTGTGTGGCGCCGTTCTGCTTCTTCTGTTCTCAGCTCCAGAACTCCGCCCCTTTTTTTTCTCCCGAGCCATGGCGCTGCGAGGCCATGGCTGTGGCTCCGCTTTTCTGACTTTTTCTTCCCTTCTTTTGCAACTTTTTTCACCACTTCAATCAGCCTATATCACAACATCAAAACACACATAAATATGTTCTAAATACTCTCGAGAATAGCTAAATAACAAGTTAAAGTGGTATTAAAACAATGAGTGATATACCCTCATCAGAAAAACAGTTGGGACCTTAAATTTGTCTTGCTTCCATCTTTATTTTCTCTTGCTTTCTATTTATAGCAAGAGCCATGAATATAATTTTCCCATCCTCTACTTATTTTTTTCCTCCTTTCTTTTTCTTTCCACTTGAACCAATCATTCCTGTAAACTTTTGATTAACATGGAAATGTGCTCTCTGAAGCACATGAGTTCAGGATTACCAGACAAGAAAAGAGAATAATTGTTTACTGGTTCGCCCACCTTTATTCTCTTCCTTTCTTGGCTTCTGTCTGTGATGTTAAAAACAACATCAAATACTATGAGACCTACTATTATGCTCGTCAAATTATGAGAACTCAGAGATAACTAATGCTGACTCAAAATTGGTTTAAATTTGTATCTACTATCAAAAGTTCTCCATTGGCTTCTTGCTTACACGTGTCGCTTGCCATCCAGTGTTGATGATTAAGAATGTGATTTTTAATAGTCTTTTTGTTAAGGTATGCACTAGAATCTCACTAAATTTTATGTATATTTCTTTTCAACTCAAAAGGTTTAGTTCTGCGACTGAGCGCTTCTTCATGGAACTCAACACTCGTCGAATTGACACCAGCGTTGCTCGAAGTGAAACACTTAGTATTATCAATGGGTTGCGCTACCTTAAGCTTGGGGTATGTGTGATCAGATTCTCTGTTAATTTATGTGGAAGCATTTATATAATGATAAGGTGATTATCAGGTCAAAACAGAGGGCGGTCTAAATGCATCAGCTTCCTTTGTTGCTAAAGCCAACCCTCTAAATCGAGCTCCTCATAAACGGAAAAGTGAACTTCATCATGCGCTATGCAATATGCTTTCGAACATTCTAGCTCCCCTTGCTGATGGTGGCAAAGGTCAGTGGCCTCCTACAGGTGTTGAACCTGCACTCTCCTTTTGGTATGAAGCCGTTGCACGAATAAGAGGGCAGCTCATGCACTGGATGGACAAACAAAGTAAACATATAGCTGTAAGTATCTGGGCAAAGGGATACAGGGAAAAAAAATTCTTTTTTCTTTACCTTTTTCTGTTTTAATTTGTTGTGAAATTTAGGTAATATTCACCTTACTAGCTGGGAACAGAAAGATCTCTCCACAAATTTTAGGATCTCTAACTTTATCTATTTTAGTGCACTATAAACCTGGAAGAAATGATGGGAAATAATAATGCCAGTTGAAGATGCAGTTTCTAAGAATGATGTACAATCCTCCATTGCTTACTTCGTGTAGAAATAATTGTACCATGCTCTGGTAGAACAAATGTTTATCTGGCATCGTTATTTCTCAGAACAGTTCCATCCATTGCTCCCTGACGTGTTGTCTTAGCAGACTTTAGCTTTCTATTATGTAGTCTAAAAAAACTAATTGTGCGTTTGATTTACTGTTTTTAAGCAATTTTCAGTTTTTAGTTTTGCAAAACATGAAAATTTGTTTGGTTTCGTATTTTTGAAATGCATTTTCGAAAACAAGGAATCAATAATAAATTTATAACATAAAACTCAAAACGCATTTTTAACGTTGCGAGTGTTTCAGAGTTTCACTGAAGACACTGAAAATATGGAAAAATGCGTTTAAATGAAATTTTATTAATATAAAATTTTAAATTTTTAAAAAATAAAATTATAAAATTATGACAAATAAACTTTTAAAAATTTAACAAAAATTCAAAAAATAAAATTGATAAATTTAAAAATAAAAATAAAAAATTTTGAAAAAATAAAATCTAAAATTCTGAAAAAATAAAATTATAAAAATTTCTAGAAAAATAAAAAAATAAAAGTAGGTCTAGCTCTTAATGTTTATTTACATGAAAATTCTAAAAAAATATTTAGCCCCTGTTTGAGCCACATTATTTTTTTCATTCTCATTCTTCTACTCATTTTCAACTACACATTCTTTAATAAAATAATATTTTTAATCACATTATTAACTTTTTTTTTTTAACCACATATTCCCCATCACATCAAAAACAAAAAAACATTCTTGGCCCCAAAATGTGCACTTAACATGGCTTAAACGAACACATAAAAATATTCTTAGTCCTCATAATTAGTTTTTATATTTATTTCGTATATTTTGAACTCAATTTATTATTATTATTTTTATTTTACTTTTGTAGCGAGAAAAAATATTATAAGATTCACCGACTTTAAAATATATATATATATATTACTTGATAATATATTAACATAAAATTGTTTTATTTTTACCGAATAATCAAGTTTCATGGAATCAAATGTCGTAAAATAATTTTTCAAAATTTCAAACCAAACTTATTTTCTAGTATTCTATTTTGAGAAATAATTTTTCAATATGACAAATCAAACGCGTTTTTAGAAATTTTAAAACAGACCCTCAAAATATAAAACTGAAAACGAACTCAAAACTGAAATACAAACCATGGACCTTAATTGCCTTAATAAAAATATTTTCTTGGGAGGATGCTGTTTTATACTTCCTTGTTGCCTGATGAAATTATGTGCAACTATTAATCTTAGCCAGGATTTACAACTGCTTCCAGCGATATTGTGACATTTAAATTGAGATTCATAAATACTCTAGTTCTTCCATTATACATATTGGATGAGTGCAAACGTAAGAAAACATTTAATCAAGTTGAATTGGCCACAAAGTTTTCTTCCCAAAGGACTCTTCCTCTGTGTATTAACATTTTTTAAAATCAAAATTGCTGTTCTTATTTTTTAAGATAAGCTATATGCCCGTGTTTGGTGGGGACTAATATAAGTTTTTTAGTAGATTTTAATAAAAATTGATGAAATGTGTGGTTGAAAAATTGTGAGTATAATTAAATGTGTGATTAAAATTAGTTGTTCTCTTTGGCTTAGATTAAAATTTAGATTTTAATTTCTGCCAAGCAAGGCCTATCTATGTTTTACTACTAAAAGGGTATAAAATCTAAATTTTAATCTTTTATTTTGCTGGAAAGTATCAAACTTCTGATAAACTGTCTTCTTAGTCATGCTACTTAAATATTTCATAAGAATTCTTGTGTTAAAGTTTTGGTTTCATCAGTTATATCTTATAGTTAGTTTAAAATGATCAATTGATCTTATAATTTATTTGGTTGTATTTAGTAATTTCAACATATATTTGATAATGATAAATCAAATATTTGTATTAAGTTATTTATACATGATAATGACCGATTAACGTTAGATGCATTTCTTCTTATATGTGGTCACTAAGGACTTCTGGAGCAGAGTATTAGATGCATTTCTTGCTTGCATATGGCCATTAAGGACTTTTTGTCCTTTTTTGTGCTCGGATGTCTGTCTCTTAGCCTCTGTTTGGTTTAACTAAAAAATTTAAGTCAAAGTTAACAATTAATTTTAACCCCACATTTCACGGAACCTATAACTTTTATCAACATTTTAAATACACATTTCATCAACTTTTATCAAAATTTATTAAAATATGATTTTTAGCAAAACCAAATAGTGGCTTAACAAAGTTCTCTTCCGCTCTCAGAGAATATCACATCGTTTTAGTTGAAATAATATTGATGATTCCTAAAGCTTTCTACAATAAATTATGTATCGACCTAGACCTCGTGCTCAAGCCGATATATCATATGTACGGTCCACTTTGAGATGCATATGCCCTCTTAGCCCTTTATGACTTTCCATCACGTTCTCTAGAATTCGAACCTAAGACCTTTACCTTATGAGAGACTTTAGTTGAATCGGCATATAACGGCTTGGGCACGTGGCCTGGATCGTTAAACAAATGTTCACTTTTTTGTAATGACCCCGGCTCGTACCCAAACCGTTATATCATACGTATTGTCCGTTTTGGGGGGACATCTGCCCTCTTATCCCCTCATGGCTTTACCAGGATTTAACTTAAGTATCTCATAATACAAAGGTCTTGGATTCGAATTTTGGGAAACGTGATAAAAAGTCGTGAAGGGATAAGAGGCAGAAGCCCTCTCAAAGGGGACAGTGTGTATGATATAACAATTTGGGCACGAGGCCCCGAGTCATTTCAAATGTTCTAAATAAAAAGTGTGCCATTTGATTGATTCTTTACCAGGTTTTATAAACTGTATCATCTCCTACGATATTACAAATCCAAATTAATTTGCACTCCTATAGGAAATTTACTCGTTGTGTTTTGACTTTGACCGAGTTGTCTACTAATTTGAATTTTTCACTTTTGACCATTACCTTAACATATAATGTACGTGTGCTAAACTAGTCGTTCTTTAATTAGGCATTATAATCCCTTGATTACTGAGAATAATGAACGAAAATTATTTTATTAAATGAACAGATGATTTCTATCTTCACTTATCCAACTTTCTTAGTACTATGTCCTTGATGATGTTGGGGGATGCAACACTTTATATGCTGGGCTCAATACTGCATATTATATGCTTATCTTCTACATTCTGACGTGTGAACAATTCTTTGCATGCTAGGTTGGTTACCCTTTGGTGACTCTTCTGCTGTGTCTTGGTGATCCTAATATTTTCCTCAGTAACTTTGGTCCTCACATGGAGCAATTATACAAGCATCTTAGGGTAAGCTATATTTTGCCTTTTCGCAAATTTTTGAGAAATGAAATTATACATGTTAGCCCCCTTCCTTACGAACTGTATCATTTTGAATTATTTGGGTTTGATAATTTATCTTCGGTGCATTTGATTGCAGATTCTCTGAAAGGATTTAACTTGGATTTCTGTTGCAGGATAAGAACCATCGCTTCATGGCCTTAGATTGTCTACATCGCGTTCTGAGGTTTTACTTAAGTGTTCACGGTGATTCACAACCTCCAAATCGTGTATGGGATTACCTGGATAGTGTCACTTCACAACTTCTGACAATCCTAAGGAAAGGAATGCTCACTCAGGATGTCCAACATGACAAACTTGTGGAGTTCTGCGTGACCATTGGAGAACATAACCTTGATTTTGCTATGAATCATATGATATTGGAATTACTGAAGCAAGATAGTCCAAGTGAAGCGAAGGTTATTGGTCTCCGTGCTTTGCTTGCCATTGTTATGTCTCCTACAAGCCAGCATGTCGGCTTGGAAATTCTTCATGGTAACTCTTACTTATCTTGTAACTACACACTTCTTATGTCTGAATCGTCTTAATTGAAGTTTGTATTGCATTGGCAGTTCATAATATCGGTCACTATATTCCAAAAGTTAAGGCTGCAATTGAAGCTATTCTGAGGTCTTGCCATAAAACTTATAGTCAGGCCCTTCTCACTTCTTCAAGGACCACTATAGGTAATCTCCAGGTTTCTCTCTCTTTTTTTTTTTTTATTAAGACCATTAGCTTTGCACACCTATAGCTGATTGCATGTCATGATCATACGTCAGAATGTAATCTGTTATTTCTCGTGGTTTTTTATGAAGTTTCATTTTCTAAACTTACAACCTCCAGAGTTCGTTAAATGGTTCAAGTCAACATTTTGTTAGGACAATCAGAATCCTTTAAATTTCTGGAAATGAAAATAAGCACAGAACTTAATTTATGCACAACTGTTTCCACAACATCTAGAATCTAAGAGGAAACCTATAGTTTGGTTATATTGATTTTAAAGCAAATTAACAGTAAATTTCCTCCGACTATTTTGATCTGTTTTCCATTTCCATGCTGGAAGTGCACCTCTGAACTAAAGTGGGTTTCTCTGTTTACTCAATTGAAAGTTGAACTGTCATCTTCTGGCGTCTTCTATGGAAATGCAAATTGCGGGCGATCTTAGTATTCAAGTCATTTAAGCAAAAGAAAATTGATATATCATATAGATCCGTGGCCAAGGGTCTATAGTTGGACTACTTTTGTGGAAGCACCATGAACGTGATGAAATCTTTGTATCTTCTTAGTTTGTATTGTTCCTGGCACATCAACAGAACTTTTACCTGCCTCATCAGTTTAGTTGAGCATTTTTGCTTCGCATTAAGTTCTTACTGCTTCATATGGCAACCTTGAAACTTTATACTGCTTTACTTTTTAATCTGAAGCAAAATTAAGAAAAGCAATAGATTAGTGCTTAGCATTTGCAAAGAACTTGCGTATGCTTGTTGCACAGATATTTGGTGTGCAGAATATCTCCTTGTCATGCTACCTCTTGTCCTGTCTTCAGATGAGCTTTGTCATTTAACAAGTTGTGTGCATATTCTCTTTATATGCTTCTTGGATTTCTCCTATAAATTGCTTAAATTATGTTCTGCTAAAGTGGGATATACAACTGAAGAATACTTTTCCAGATGCTGTTACTAAGGAAAAGTCTCAAGGATATCTTTTCCGGTCAGTGTTGAAGTGTATGCCATATCTGATCGAAGAAGTTGGCCGAAGTGATAAAATAACAGAAATCATACCCCAACATGGCATCAGTATTGATCCTGGTGTTCGTGAGGAAGCTGTACAGGTTCTGAATCGGATTGTAAGATACCTCCCCCATCGCCGCTTTGCAGTTATGAGAGGAATGGCAAACTTTATCTTACGTCTTCCTGATGAGTTCCCCCTTCTCATTCAAACATCATTAGGACGCCTTCTGGAACTCATGCGCTTTTGGAGAGCTTGTCTATCCGATGATAAGGTAGAAATTGATGTTTCCGATACAAAGCGTGTACGGAGAAATGAAGCATTCAGGAAGTCTTCCTTTCATCAGCCTCAAGAAGCAATAGAATTTCGTGCTTCAGATATAGATGCAGTTGGTCTTATATTCCTTAGTTCTGTTGATAGTCAGATCAGGCATACTGCCTTGGAGTTACTGCGATGCGTACGTGCTTTACGAAATGATATACGAGAACGTTCAATGAATGAACGGCCAGGGCATATTTTCAAAAATGAGGCTGAACCGATATTCATAATTGATGTTCTAGAAGAGAATGGGGTGGGTAACACTTTCTGACTCCTTTAAGTTATCTGAAATTCGGCTTCATTTATAAATCTGTTTAAAAACTAGATGTCGGAGGTTTAATTCACACATGACTGTGATTCACAGGATGATATTGTCCAGAGCTGTTATTGGGATTCTGGACGTCCTTTTGATCTAAGACGAGAATCTGATGCTGTGCCTCCTGATGTCAGTCTCCAGTCAATACTTTTTGAGAGCCCAGATAAGAACAGGTGGGCTCGATGTCTAAGTGAGATTGTCAAATATGCTGCCGAGCTCTGTCCTACCTCTGTTCAGGATGCAAAGTAAGTAAATATCTCATAGTTGGTTCTTGAACGTGCACCCACATTCTCGAAGCTCATTATGTTGTGTTGTAATTGTAAATTCAAATTGACATCTTACTCGCCAGAGCCAGAATCTACGAACGTAACTTTTTAACAATTTCACTTCAAATTATATTTAATGATAATATATCCATAAGCAAAATGGCCTCAATTTTTTTGCCAATATCATAATTGTCCTCAGTCCTGACTCTCGTTTCTAATTTGGATTTGTAAAGTTACTAATTTGTATTAGATTAAGATGTTGAACTACTTGATTTAAAAGCTTAAGTTCTTAGAGAGGTCATATGTATATTATTTAAATATTTTCTTTAGTACACCCCCTCACGTGTAGGCGGGGATCATTTTCAAATCAAAGCCTCACATATGCACAATTTCATTGAATGAGTGATGGTGAGACTTGAACCGAAAACCTTTGCCTCATCTCATACCATGTTAATCCACTTGATTTAAAAGCTTGTGCTGTTAGAGAGTGTTAGAGAGGCCCACATGTATATCAATTTAACTATTTCTTCAAGATAACATAGTAGAAATTCAAGTTGATTTTCAATGTTTATATGCAGGTTAGAGGTTATTCAAAGACTTGCTCACATCACACCAGCTGAGTTGGGGGGGAAGGCTCATCAGTCACAGGATACAGACAATAAGCTGGAGCAATGGCTCATGTATGCAATGTTTGCGTGCTCATGTCCACTTTCTAGTCGAGAAGGTGGAGGTTCAGCGGCTACAAAAGAACTATTCCATCTGATTTTTCCTTCCCTCAAGTCTGGTTCAGAAGCACATGTAGTAAGTAATTGCTGCCTGTCAACAAGCGTTCGACGTCACTCTAGATCTATGATTTAATAGCTTATTTTTCCCAGTTTTTACAAATCAGCAAACTGAAATTGGTATCACGGAAGAGGAGGCATTATATTATATTGCATCATACATAATATTTGATTTACAAATAGATATAATCACGAGCTTTGTTACTCGTTCACACTTCACATCAATTTTATTGATTTTCTATAAGCTGATATAGAGAGGATCATGTGTACCTCAAAATTCCCCGAATTGCTGGAGGATGTCTTGTAACCAATAGTTTTCTACATGACTACGTGTCTGAATTCAAAATAACTGAGTTGTAAAAGAAGCTCAAGAGACTGGACATCATGGTCGGAACAGACAACCACAACAAAAATTTAAGCCAGTAAAGATGGGGCTGGTTGCAGGAATCTTTTTTTGCCACCCTGTCAATCCGTCACTACATCTACTGGATATCCGATGCAATCATATCCTTCACAACCCCATCATGCCATATTAATTTTGGTCTACCTCTCCCTATTCTATTTGGTTTCGTTAGTAGCATCACTTTTGTGAATGACAGCTTCTTTAAGTCTACATAAGACATGCCTTCACCTTGTAAATTCAACTTACCTGAATTTATGCTTAATTGGTGCCACCTCTACTTGTTAGTTTTATTCTCATTTGGGTCATGACTCATGAGTGTGAAATTGATTGAACATTTTCTCTAGTCATTATATATACGTGAACATAAATTGCCATTTTCCTGACTATCTTTATTTTCTTTTTAATGTTATTGAGAGGGCGTAGTACATGCTGAATTTTCTTACCTAGCTTGGTAAATGGGTCCCATGGCTCTTATCGATATCAGTAACAGTTAATCATGAATCTAGAGTGTTGTGCTGGCTAAGCCCCTGTTTGGTGAATATTAAAATTTTCATTTTCATTCTTCTACTCATTTTCAACCACACATTCTTCAATAAAATAATATTTTCTATCACATCAATAATTTTTCCTTCTTTTTCAACCACACATTCTCCATCAATCTACTATTCCAAAATACATTCTTCCAAAATAATGTAGCTCAAACACACCCTGAATATCTGCGACCTATATAATATAACATGTGACTTGTGAATGGTGACATTTGACATGTAAAATANTTGACGCCAGAAAATTGTGATTTTGTTACGAAATTGGCATGTTTAGCCCTTGTTTGAGTCACATTAAAATTTTCATTCTCATTCTTCTACTCATTTTCAACCACACATTTTTCAATAAAATAATATTTTCTATCACATCAATAATTTTTCCTTTTTTTTCAACCACACATTCTCCATCAATCTACTATTCTAAAATACATTCTTTCAAAATAATGTGGCTCAAACACTCCCTAAATTTCAAATGAGCCCGTGTAGTGATTTACTTGTTGTGGCTCACTTAAGAACTGTATAAGGTTGCATTAGGTATGCTTTGCATTTTCTGCTCTGAATGAGTTTTGTTTTGTTAAAGGCTTATTCTTCATTCATGCTCAGTCAAAAAGATTTAATTCCCATTTCCTCCATCCATCTCCACCCCCACTATTTTTTTTTTAAAAGAAAAGATGACAAGTCATCTGTTATTTTTCATATATTAATCAATTTTATTTTCTTCTTCTTTTTTTCCAGCATGCAGCTACCATGGCTCTTGGTCACTCACATCTAGAAATATGTGAAGTCATGTTCAGCGAGCTTGCATCCTTCATAGATGAGGTTTCTCTCGAAACAGAAGGAAAGCCAAAGTGGAAGGTATACTTCACGACTGAACTCCATAGAAAAACTTCTTCCCTCTCTTTGTTCCTTTCTTTCCTCCCCCCCAACCCCCCAAAAACACTCCCGTCACCCCTTTTAATTCACCTCAAAAGCCTTATCATCGCCTACTTGCGGTTGACTGAGTGCATCAATTTACAAGTTCCGAAGTCACATGGAAACTGATAAAGTTCTATGCTGGCAGTCAGACCCCCTAACACAACCCTTGGTTGTGTGAACAATCTAAACCCATAAGCACATCATACGCAAAAGTTTTTCACCTTTTCTATAATCAATAAACTGATAAAGTTCCATGCTGGCAGTCAGATCCCCAAACACAATCCTTTGATCGTGCCAACAATCTAAAGCCATAAAGCACGTTATAGGTAGAATCCCCTAAAACCCAGTTCTCATTTGAGGCTGAATCTCCACTTCTATTAGTATACGGTCATTTTTATTTTTGTTTACGTGATATCTACTAAAATTATTGAACTCTCATTTGGATGCGCTAAAGCTAAAATGTCAGTGGTATCTATGCAGAGTCAAAAGTCTCGTCGTGAAGAACTCCGTATCCACATTGCGAATATATATCGCACAGTTGCAGAAAAAATTTGGCCTGGAATGCTAGGTCGCAAACCGGTTTTTCGCCTTCATTATTTAAAGTTTATTGAAGAAGCAACTAGGCAGATACTGACAGCATCTGCAGAAAGTTTCCAAGAGATGCAACCTCTCCGTTTTGCACTTGCTTCTGTTCTAAGATATCTGGCTCCTGAATTTGTTGACTCCAAATCGGAGAAATTTGATGTTCGAACTAGAAAGAGACTTTTTGATCTCCTCCTCTCCTGGAGTGATGATACAGGTGGAACATGGAATCAGGATGGTGTTAGCGATTATCGACGTGAGGTTGAACGCTACAAGTCCAGTCAACATGCACGGTCGAAGGATTCTATCGATAAACTTTCATTTGACAAAGAATTGGGTGAACAGGTTGAGGCAATACAGTGGGCATCTATGAATGCAATGGCTTCTCTATTATATGGGCCTTGCTTTGACGACAATGCAAGAAAGATGAGTGGCCGGGTAATTTCTTGGATCAACAGCCTATTTATTGAGCCTGCCCCGAGGGCACCATTTGGTCATTCTCCAGCTGATCCAAGAACTCCATCTTATTCAAAATACACTGTTGAAGGTGGGCGAGGAGTAACTGGCCGTGACAGGCATAGAGGTGGCCATCTTCGTGTTTCTCTCGCAAAACTGGCTTTAAAAAATCTTCTTCTCACAAATTTGGACCTATTTCCTGCTTGCATCGATCAGGTAAGTCTTAAAGTACTCTAAGAAGCAATATGTTTTTATGACTGGTTCTTAGCAAAATTAATTAAACACTTCTTACCAAGTCTGATAGCAAATGCATATCATACTTCCTGCTTCATTTTTATCTCTTTGTCACGGTTGATCATTTTTATCTCATACTTGCATTGTGGTACTTGTGCCTATCCAAGCACACTTAATGATCATCGCATTGGTAATTATTTTGATCTGGTAAACACTTCTGAAGTAGCTGATATTGGAAAGCACTTTGTTTGCATGCGTTTGTTGCCTTCTTTTTCTTTTCAATTCTGCTATTCTGGTTATTGTTGACTTCTTTTCTTGAAACACTAATGAGTTTATATCCTAATGCAGTGCTACTACTCAGACGCTGCAATAGCTGATGGCTACTTCAGTGTGCTGGCTGAAGTCTACATGCGTCAAGAGATACCAAAATGTGAGATTCAGAGACTATTGAGTCTTATCCTTTACAAGGTGGTTGATCCATCTAGACAAATTCGCGATGATGCTCTTCAAATGCTCGAGACACTCTCTGTCCGTGAGTGGGCTGAGGATGGTGTCGAGCGCTCAAGTAGCTATCGAGCTGCTGTTGTTGGAAACCTTCCTGACTCTTATCAACAGTTCCAATACAAGCTCTCTTGCAAACTTGCTAAAGATCACCCGGAGTTGAGCCAGCTTCTCTGTGAAGAAATTATGCAGAGGCAGCTTGATGCAGTGGACATAATTGCACAACATCAAGTTCTAACCTGCATGGCCCCATGGATAGAGAATCTCAATTTCTGGAAACTGAAGGATTCAGGTTGGAGTGAAAGGTTATTAAAAAGCCTTTATTATGTAACTTGGCGTCACGGTGATCAGTTTCCAGATGAAATTGAAAAGCTATGGAGCACAATTGCTAGCAAGCCCAGGAACATAAGTCCAGTCCTGGATTTCTTAATCACAAAGGGGATCGAAGATTGTGATTCCAATGCATCAGCTGAAATAACTGGAGCATTTGCCACATACTTCTCTGTTGCTAAGAGGGTTAGTTTATATTTAGCTAGAATTTGCCCACAACGTACAATTGATCACTTGGTTTACCAGTTGGCTCAGCGGATGCTTGAGGATAGTGTAGAGCCGTTAAGACCTGCCGCAAATAAGGGTGATGGTGGTGGAAGCTTTGTTTTGGAATTCTCTCAGGTTCCTGCAGTAGCACAAATCACCTCTGTTGTGGATACCCAGCCTCACATGTCACCTTTATTAGTTCGTGGTTCTCTTGATGGACCACTCAGGAACACTAGCGGAAGCTTGAGCTGGAGAACAGCTGCTGTTGGAGGACGAAGTGCTTCAGGCCCATTGAGTCCTATGCCTCCAGAGATGAACATTGTTCCTGTAACTACTGGTCGGTCTGGGCAACTTCTGCCATCATTGGTAAACATGTCAGGGCCACTAATGGGGGTGCGAAGTTCGACTGGAAGCTTGCGAAGTCGTCATGTATCTCGAGATAGTGGAGATTACCTCATTGACACTCCCAATTCTGGTGAAGATGGATTGCATTCCGGGGTTGGAACTCATGGGATAAATGCTAAAGAACTTCAGTCAGCATTGCAAGGCCATCAGCAACATTCATTGACGCAGGCGGACATTGCCTTGATTCTACTTGCTGAAATTGCCTATGAGAATGATGAGGATTTTCGTGAGCATTTGCCATTGCTCTTTCATGTAACATTTGTCTCAATGGACAGCTCAGAGGATATTGTGTTGGAGCACTGCCAGCACCTGCTAGTTAATCTACTGTATTCCCTTGCTGGTAGGCATTTAGAGCTGTACGATGTTGAAAATAGTAATGGAGAGAACAAGCAGCAGGTTGTGAGCCTGATTAAATATGTCCAGTCAAAGAGAGGTAGCATGATGTGGGAGAATGAGGATCCCATTGTTACCAGGACTGAGCTTCCAAGTGCAGCTCTCTTGTCTGCTCTCGTGCAGAGCATGGTGGACGCAATCTTCTTCCAAGGAGATCTTCGAGAAACTTGGGGAGCAGAAGCACTTAAATGGGCTATGGAGTGCACATCGAGACATCTTGCCTGCCGGTCACACCAGATTTACCGTGCATTGCGACCCCGAGTAACAAATGATGCATGTGTGTCTCTGCTTCGCTGCCTGCATAGGTGCTTGGGGAATCCTGTACCCTCAGTCTTGGGTTCTGTCATGGAAATACTGTTGACTCTGCAGGTGATGGTGGAAAATATGGAGCCAGAAAAGGTGATACTCTACCCCCAGCTTTTCTGGGGCTGTGTAGCAATGATGCACACGGACTTTGTTCATGTTTACTGCCAGGTGCTTGAACTTTTCTCGCGGGTAATTGAGCGTTTATCATTTCGCGACACGACAACAGAAAATGTGCTTCTTTCAAGCATGCCTCGGGATGAGCTTGATACACACACATCTGATAGTTCTGAATTTCAGCGTACGGAATCAAGGAATGTCTGTGAACCGTCACCATCGAATGGAAAGGTGCCAGCATTTGAAGGAGTGCAGCCTCTAGTGCTTAAAGGACTCATGTCTACTGTTAGTCACGGTGTTTCTATCGAGGTTCTTTCACGAATAACGGTGCCTTCTTGTGATTCGATCTTCGGCGATTCAGAAACACGCCTCCTGATGCACATTACAGGCTTACTTCCCTGGCTCTGCTTACAGCTCAGCCAGGATGCCATAGTGGGACCCGCTTCACCACTGCAACAGCAGCATCAAAAGGCTTGTTCAGTTGCGGCCAACATTGCAATCTGGTGTCGGGCAAAATCACTCGATGAGCTGGCTACTATATTTATGGCTTATGCCTCTGGAGAGTTCAAGGGCATAGAGAATCTTCTCGCTTCTGTCTCACCATTATTATGCAATGAATGGTTCCCCAGGCACTCAGCTCTGGCTTTCGGGCACCTCCTACGGCTTTTGGAGAAAGGACCAGTTGAATACCAGCGCGTCATTCTTCTTATGCTGAAGGCTTTGCTTCAGCATACTCCTATGGACGCAGCTCAAAGCCCACATATGTATGCCATTGTGTCCCAGCTGGTAGAGANAGAGAATCTTCTCGCTTCTGTCTCACCATTATTATGCAATGAATGGTTCCCCAGGCACTCAGCTCTGGCTTTCGGGCACCTCCTACGGCTTTTGGAGAAAGGACCAGTTGAATACCAGCGCGTCATTCTTCTTATGCTGAAGGCTTTGCTTCAGCATACTCCTATGGACGCAGCTCAAAGCCCACATATGTATGCCATTGTGTCCCAGCTGGTAGAGAGTACTCTGTGCTGGGAGGCACTTAGTGTCCTGGAAGCACTCTTACAGAGCTGTAGCTCTTTGCCAGGTTCTCATCCACCTGATGCGGGATCTTTTGAGAATGGATTTGGTGGGACAGAAGAGAAGATTCTTCCTCAGACCTCATTTAAAGCTCGCAGTGGGCCTTTGCAGTTTGCTGCAGGAATAGGATATGGGGTGGGATCCACTCTTGTTGGGCAGGCTAATGTAAATGAATCTGGTATTTCATCCAGGGAGTTAGCATTGCAGAATACCCGTTTGATGCTAGGACGAGTACTGGATAGTTGTGCGCTTGGCAGACGAAGAGATTACAGAAGGCTGGTTCCTTTTGTGACCACGGCCGGAAATCCTTGAGACCCAGGATATTTTTCAATCTCATGCAAACGTGGTTTTTAAAACTGTATACTGGAAGGGTACGGGAGCTGATCAGTGTAAATAGATGTTTGCATAGATTTAGCGGTTGTTCCATTGTGTAAGATTGTGAACTTTTGATTCTAGTTCGTAGGGGTTCCACCAAGCTTTACCCCCTCCATTCTTGTAAAAGCGCTAGCTCTATGTAGTTTTTAGTAGCGTTCGAGCTCCTCTGTTTTTAGCATATCAAGTTATTGTCCCACATTCTGCTGAACAGAATGGAATATGCTGCTTGTCAATGAAGCTGATTCAGTAATATAGTTTCTTTCTCATGGTATTTGCATCAAAGGTTTTCATATAAATTGTTCTTAAAGAAAGTTGATCTTATATGATGATGATGATTCCTTGTAAATATCTTATATTTTCAGAGTAATATACTAGTCCCCCTGGACCACCTGCACGGCCCCCGGGGCAGCTCCCCTCACATTGGCCGGCAAGCTCAAATGTAAGTGGGCGCACACAATAATTAGGGTAGGAAGTTTGCAACTATACCTGTACACGGTAACATAATAAGTGTACTTTCCAATAATCTAGGCCATAACCCAATTGTTGGCAATCTTGTCGCGTAACATTGGTAGGGGAGTTCACTATGCACGTGACAAGGATGATAATGGTAGAGAAATGAAGAGCTGCAAATTATGAAATCTAATATATGCAACCCAGGAAATATTCTTGTGATATTATCTTGTTTTAGAATTTTTATTTTGGTTAAGTTATGCATCCACTAAATTACATAAACACGTACGAGGGTAATCACCCAAAACTCTAATGTAACAAACCTGGAATATAAGCTGACAATATCAAACCTAAAATGACATACAACTGGTAGGGAGAACAAAATGCTCCTGTTAGAATTTACATTGTCCCAGTAGAAACCAAATTAGGGAACCAGAACACACGCTCACACACACACACACACACACACACACACATGTAACTATTATAATCTCCATGGCATACATTTATTTCCACATACATCGAGCACACAACATATACAACTCTATACATTTCCGGAAAAGATACTCGACATTTGAGTTGAGTAGAGTGTTGGTGTAATTGAAACTTGGCTCAGCAGACTTTTAGACCTTATGTTCTCTGAATAAAAACTTTATATACACCCTCAAATATCTTTATTGCTCAATGTAGTTGAGACTTCCAGGTCTCGAGTTGACATAAGAGATCAATCGTTATGAGATGGATTCTTCTTCAACAAGGCATAGGCGTCGCTATATATTGCCACCAGATTTGAAAAGACAGCAAGGACAATCATGAAAATACTTAAGATCTTGTCCCTCTTTGTAGCTATGCCATATCGATCCCTGACATCACGAGAAATAGTTAAACGCTTATTTTTTATTAAGATCATGGACCAAATGAGTACCAAAATAAACATGAGGAGAAATTTTTAGAAACAACAAACGAAGGGTTTTACTAGTAGTTACTATTATAAAGGAAGAATAAAGCAAAATATGGATAAAACATAACAGTGAGTAGATTTTAGAAAGTAAAAGATGAAGCTTGCAAGAAGAGTAAATCTAATTTGGTATCTTCCAGTAGTGAAAAGCAGCAAAATACAGGAAACTGTAACATACCTTAGAGTAACTGCAGCAGGAAAGATGAAACCAATGCAAACAGCAGCCGTTGCTCCAGTGAACTGGAAAGCATCCCATATGCTGGGTATAAAATTTGCACCCAAAAAGACGATAATGACGAGCCCAGTGCTGAGCAATGCAAACCTCAAGTTGTCTGAAGCCAAAGGCCTTGCAGATGGAAAGAGGAGGCCGTCTAAGTTTAACCGCAGTGGATATAAAACAATGGGAAAGACAAGCATCAAGTGGGCAGCATAGCTAACACGAACAGCATCATTAAGCAGGGAGCCATATGGAATTCCTAGGTCCGTGTCGAAGTTGGCAAGTACATCGTCAAGTGTTGCATCACCAAATAAGAGGAATCCGAAGAGGCTAGTCAATACATATACACTTGAGCAGAGAGCAAGGGAGGTTCTCACAACTGCTTTGATCTGTGTGTTGTCCTCAAGTTCGTTGTCAATTGTGTGCACTGCAAAACTTCCAATTTCTCAGAATCGGCAGGGCTTTGTAAAGTATTACATTTCCATAGAACAGAAAACACTTCACTTAGCGAGAAAGAGGAGAAAAAAAAAAAAACCAAAAACCACTGGTAGTCCCTCAATTAGCCTTCATGTACATTGATTTGACTCTTATCTGTTGCATTTACAAAATTTCAGGCAGGTGGATATAGGTGTAGACATTTCTCTTCACAAAGCAATGCTAGGAATGTCCAGATAACCAAAATCTCTTTATCTTTCTAATCCTCAAGGCACATCTGATAGAAATTTGTTTTACTTAATTATATTGTTAGAACCATCAGACATCCACTCAACTCAAAAAGAATTATTTTGTTTCCTATCAGATATGGCATGACTTTGGACATCATCAGAGAGTTTTCTTCGTCATCTTTCTCTTTAAATTTAAAAGCAAATTTCAGAAAACATAAAATAAAGATACTAGAACTTTTTTTTTATCAAATTGACCAGCAGGCAATAGGTTTAGATGTGGCTCCTAAACCAAGGATTTCCAAGTTTCATCCTACTAACGTCCCTGAAATGAAGGAGAGACCATTGAACAGCAATTTCATGACCAGATATGGAATTACATACCGTTGTAGTGGCAAATGTAAGCAGTGACAAGAACAGGAACTACAGTGAAGAGGTTGAAGAATGACGTCACACTGGTAACATCAGGTAGCAATCTAGGCATCAAAATAGTCCCATTTATCAACTTGAAGACTGTAATACCCACAGTGATAACAAGGAATACGACAGCTAGTGCAACTGATAAAGCAGATGTATAACTCAATGAATCTGCATTCAGAAATAAATTGCACATTCAGTTTCTGGTACTGTGAAACAGTAAGTTGGAGGAGAAAAGAATAATTACTAGCAGAATCTGCAAATGTAAGGTGCATGATTAAAATAAATTAGAATTTCGAAAATATTATCCAGTGACAGGTTCTTCCTTGATGATGTCCTCTAGATAGCATTTAGTGGGAGAAAGAAGTCATAATGTATTACTGAATCTATAAACAAAATATAGAGAAGAATTAATCATAAAAACTGAAAAATGTCCCCGAAATCTTTTCTTTGAGTATAGGTTCATAGACTTGTATATTTCCAACACTGGGGGGGAGAAATAAAGTGAAAATCTCCTACACATCGAATTGCATCAATCATTATATATTTCAAAAGATGTACACTACCCCGCAATTTCAAATGACCAATTCATAGATCCTGGTTAGTATGTCAAAGCATGGTTATGTATTATTAAGTAACATAACATTAGTTATAAAGGCATTACAGTGAGCAATTGATAATTGCTAAATCACATAAGAAAAGTTACAGTGAGCAATTGATAATTGCTAAATCACATAAGAAGAGACTCACCAATTCGCTTCAAGCTGGCCAATGGTGCAAATATGGCGAGGGTGGTCACAAGAAGAACAAAAAATCTTCCATTCCACCAGTGCTCTCCAAACCAACCTTCCAAGACACCAGGATGGTGAATTCCACTTGATGTTGTTCCAGAAAGCACATCACCTTAAAAAATACAAAGCTCATAAGGTTATTAAGGAATTGAGAACCTCCGTGAAGACAATTTCTACGTATAAATGAATGTAGTACCTATTATGATCATGTATACAACAAGCACACCAATGTTGTTGACTAATACACATATTTGCAATATCATCCGGCCATAATTTCCAAATGTATCCCCCATAAGACCTCCATAGGAAACTGACTTTGATGTCCTACTAAACCTTAGCAAAAACTCAATTGAAGCCTCTGTCAAGAATGCCATAAAGATGATCACCGCAATCCCTAGGATAAGTCCTAATACCTTCATAGTTGCAGGCAATGCCATGATTCCAGCACCGACAATTGTTGTCGATAGATTAAAAACTGCCCCACTAAAGGAAGCTCCATTAAATTCATCAACCCTACCGTCTCCCTCATGCTTTGTAGGCAACAATGGGGATTTCTCATCCACAATAACTTCTTTGCTCTTTTGTGATTTTTTTTGTTTACTTCCAATCGTCATCTTCAATTAGTTTGTCAAACTATTGAAGCAAAGATTAAACCCTGAAATGAATTCACAAATGATCGACCTCTAAATTTCAAAAAGAAGTTGGATTTAATGTGAGTGCCCAAATTCTAGAAATATTATCTTCTTGTCAAATCTGGATAACTCGGTATTAACTAGGATTATTTAAAAAATTACACAAGCTAATTTCCTTGATTTGTCGATCAAAATAATTTGACCAAAAAATAAATAAAAAAAAATCTCCAACGAAACCAATAGGTACTGATGATTTCAAAGGAAACTAGTGTTTTCACAATAGAATTGAAGAACATATGCAAAGAAAAAGGCTTATTCAAGGAAAAGATCAAGATTGCCCTGATATCTCTAGATTCTAATCCGAATCCACATAAATTTAACGAGAAATCAAAATCAGTGCCAATTATCAAGAAATTAAGCTTCAAATTCAAGAAAATTCAAAATACAAAGAAAACCTGGAAAATAGAAATGGCAAACCTCCAAATAAGGAAGCCGGGAAGGAAAATAGAGAAAGAATGTTTCACGCAACGTGTTTGACGAATGTGTAATTAATAATGGAAACTTGCTGCCATTATACGTACAATTTTCAATATTAATAATTGAAGAAAAATCAAACCCACATAATTCTGCACCAACCACGGTAAATATTCTTGCAGTAAATTTGAGAAAATTGCCTGAAAATATGAAGGGCGAGCAAGTTTTGTACGGATGAAGGAAGGACGACCAATGGTATCATTGTCATGGATGTTTTGGCGGGTCCGTACAGAGAACCCCCCGAAAGCAGCAGTCAGGTGGTGGTCGTGGTTATAAATCCTTTTTTTTTTTTTAAATTTATATATCTTTTTCGGTATTTTTATTTTTTAAAGGGTAGAAATGTGTGGAAGTAATTAAAAAATATATGTTGACTCGATTGGTTTGGAATCTTGTATTGAAAAAAAATTAAAAATTAAAAAACTAAAACTTTGAAGGGTTTTGGACACAATTTTATATTTGTATCCTCAATAATTTCGAATCGATTTATAATTTTTATGGTCAGACTGATCAATTTAGTCTGACTATATAACATCGATAATATCGTTGTTTGGTCAAATATTGACTTTTATAGTTCTACCAAAATTTTTGATATTAAGTGACATTGCACAATTTAATTTCAAGAAAACAAGTTAAAATTATATTTATTATTTTGAATTTTACCCTTTTCTCAAATGAGACTTGAACGACTTGAACTCGAACTCAACCTTGACACAAGTGTAATTTTAAATAAATACCAAATTGAAGGTGGGGTTATATTTCGTATAAGAAATTAATAATAGAAATATTTCAGTATAAATTGCGCTGGCATGTGATGAGCGGAATATTTGGTGGGCTCCGATTAACCATAGCGTGACTGGTGAGGGAGATTAATTAGTAAATCAAATATGGAAATTTAAGCCAAATTGCAAATTTTTATACTATTGGACCTGAAAGCTGACCTCAAGATTGGTGGGAAATAGGGTCTATAGGAATAATTAATTATACCATGCAGGTTTTTAACTCTTCAATATCAAAAATACAGAATCAATTTTATAATTTCAAAAATCAGGTTTAAATTATGAGTAAATAATTTTTAATTAACAAAACCATTTCCGCCATTTAAATATGTAAGGTTATATCTAATAACCGCTTAATCCCCAAACACTACCTCAATTCAAAAAATAAAAAAAACACAAAAACTCTTATAATCTACCTGCCGTCCCTCAAACCTAATAACCCAAATTGATTCTTGAGTAAATACCTACATTATTCAAGTGGGAAGGTAACAGAGTTGTTGAGGAAAAGTGGGTGCAAGAAAAGGGAGTGCAAGGAGAAGTTGGTGACAGCGGATTGTACTGGAAATAGGGTAATGGCTTTAACAAGGAGTTGTGACCGGAAGGCACAACCCGGAGACAGAGCAGGAGACGCACACAGAATTGCACAAAGAAAGGTAAGAAGGTCAATTGCATCAAAGGGAGTTCGTAAAGAAATCCCTAAAACGCCAGCTGAATCGCGACCAAAAGGGAAAAAGAGTTGCCGCGAAGAAATGCCCAAAAAATCGAGATCGAAATCGAAGAATGTAAGTTCGTTTGTAGTACATTGGCATTGTTGGACGTTCATTTCTGACCTATCATTTGCAATTTGTGAGCTCATTCTTCTGTTTGAATGTAACCGTATCATTCGGGTCACAATTTTTTGTTTGATTTGTGACCTAAAGTTTTGAATGCGGAATGATGTATTTGTGTTATGGGGTTGGGCTTTTCATTTCCATGTATTGTGGTTGGAGATTGTGAATGACATGTATTGTATAGAATCTGTGAATGGTTGAATCAAACAAATAATCTGAGTGTCTAGTGTGAGTTTGAAATGCATTTGTAATGGTTTCATAGAGTCTTCATAATTTCTCTAATTACATGTAGGTCTGGAAGTACATAATACCCGAAGATATATGGTTTCCGGGAAAAATTACAACCAGTGTTGTCAAAAATGTTCTCACAAATTTCACATCTAAATTCGATGAGGAACAAATGGCCCATACTAGCGAAAACATGTTTCTATTTCTTCATGGAATGTAATGAAATTGTATTCCAGCCCCAACTAATACACTACTTTTTGATCAGGGAAGTGAAGCTGCCGAATCCTAAAGAGATGTGGTTCAAGGTTGTGAATGGATTTATGAGATTTTCATAGTTTGAGTTTTGTTTATTGACATGTCTTAGATATAATGGTAATGACGTTAGGAAAGAGATTGACAATACATCATCTAGGATCAAGGAAACGTACTTTGGGGACTTGAAGTTGGTAACAAATGAAGATGTTAGAAATGTCTTCTTGAGCGTGTCAGACA
>CAIGRK010158717.1:0-11884 GCA_903798315.1 Fraxinus greggii
TTTGAAAGTTTAAACACTCAATTCAATTTGTTAGTAAACAAGATGGACTTGTTTGTTATAATCAAAACATTAAGGTCATGATCAACCATAGGTCAACAAATACAACTCTGACTATCACAATAAATTGTAGAAATCTGCAAGTCTTCACTGATTTTATCAACTAAACCCCTTAACCACATAGCCTCCTTACATGCCTCTATAATAACGTGTATTCTACCTCTAATGTTGTAATGCTACTTTGTTTTGTTGCAAAGTAGTTTGCCAACTAATAGTACAGCCTCCAAGAATAAGCACATACCATGTGATTGATCTCCTCTCATCAAGATCCCGTATATAATTTGATCCACATACCCATGACTTCAACTATATTTCTACCAAAATTCAAACAAGCATTAATAAGCCCCTCAAATATCTAAATATACACTACATTGTTTTTCAAAGTCATTATTTTCCATGTATTTACTAACTGCACTAATTGCATATGCCAAATTTGGGAGTGTACATACCATAGTATAAATAAGCCATCCACTACACTTGAATAAGGAACTTGAGACATATAATCAATGTCTTCATCTGACTGTGTATACTATTTTGATGATAATTTAAAGTAGGCTGCTAAAAAGTACTGACAGCCTTTACATTCTGCATATTGAACCTGTGAAGTATCTTCTCAAAGTATCCCTTTTGACACGAATACAATATCCCAACTTCTCTATCCCTCGAGATCTTCATACCAAGAATCTCTCTTTCTGCACCTAAATCTTTCATCTCAAACTACTTACTGAGCTGAACTTTCACCTTTCTAACATTTGTTTTATCTTTGACTACTATCAGCATGTCATCAACATATCATCACACTTTCTGAAGTACATACAACTATCATAATTGCTTCTAATGAAATTATGAGTAGTCATAAATGAATCAAACCTCATACATCATTGTCTCGGTGACTGCTTTAATTCATACAATAACTTCTTCAACAAACACATATAGTTTTCTTTTTCAATAACTATGAAACCCTCTGATTGTTGTATGTAAATACTCTCTTTAAGTTCTCCATACAAGAATATTGTCTTGACATCCATCTGCTCAAGTTCCAAGTCATCTTTAGCCACAATCCCAAGCAAATTTTGAATTGGGCTATGCTTTACAACTGGTGAAAATACATCTGTAAAGTCAACACATAGAATTTGATTGTAACCCTTAGCTACCAATCTAACCTTGTATCTGGACTTTTCAACTCCTAATGTACATTCATTTCTTTTGAACACCCACTCTAGTGAACAACCTTCTTCTTCTTGGATAATTTTACCAAGTCCTATGTATTATTTTTATTAACTCAATCTCCTCTTGCATAGCAATAAACCATCTGCTAGAATCACTGCAATGGACTGCTTTTGTATATATAGCAGGCTCTTCAATGGAATCAATATTGTCAGCTACAACCAGTGCATAAGCTACCAAGTCTGCCACTCTCTTTTAGCTCTGAATTGGACTAATCTGAAACCTCTATTTTCTATTCTAAACTAATTTTCAACTCCATCAAGAGTATTTTGATTCTGTTGCTCAATTTTACCAGAATCTCCAAGACGTAAATTTTGACCCATTGCAAGTTCATGAAATACTACATCTCTATTAACCACCACCTTCTATGTTTCTGGACACCATATATCACTTTACACCTAATTTATACCTAAAAAGATACACTTTCTAGACCTTGGTTCCAAACTTTCCATTATTCACATGAGCATAAGCGGGGTACCCAAATATTTTTAAATCAAAATAACTAGAAGGATTTCTAGACCATACCTCTTTTAGTGTCTTGTTCTCAATGGCAACTAAAGGTGAGCGATTAATGAGAAAACAAATAGTAGCAACTTCAGCCCAAAAAGTCTTAGACAACCAAATATTTGAAAGCATATGACGAACATTTTCCATCAAGGTTCTATTCATACGTTCTACCACATCATTCTGCTACGGAGTTCTGGCAATATCGAGTGTCTTAAGATCCCTTCTGACTTGTAGAAGCTATTGAATTCATCTGAACAAAACTCTAACTCATTATCTATGCATAGGTGTTTTAAATGTTTCCCAATATGCTTCTCTATCATTGTTTTCTACTTTTTGAAGGTTGCATACACGTCACTTTTCTGTTTTAAGAACAATACCCAAGTCTTTCGGGAGAAATCATCAATCACTATCAATGAATAATAAACACCTCATTTAGAAAGCACCCTCTCCAATTCCCAAATATCTGAATGACTATATTCAAGTGTTTCCTTCATGTTTTGTCTCCCTTTGTTGAATTTGACATTTTTCTATTTCTCAAAGACACAATGCTTACAGAACTTCAATTTACCAGTCCTCTGCCTAACAAGAAGTCTTCTCCTGCTCAATTCTATCATACCATTCTCATTCATATATCCAAGCTTTAAATACCAAAGTTTTGTAACTTTTTTATATGCTAAAGAAGTAGTAGTAAGTGTTGCATCCCCTGTAACTATGGAATTCTGTAAAATGTACAACTGTCGGGACTTTTTATGTCATTTCATGACAACAAGAGCACCTCTGATAACCTTCAAAACTCCACCTTCACCAGTATATCTATACCCATTTTAATTAAGAATATTCAAATATAAGAGATTCCTCTTCAGTTCTAGAATGTGCCTTACATCAGTAAGTATCTTGATAGCTCCATCAAGCACTCTAATCGTAACTGTATCAACTCCAGCTATTTTACAAGGTGTGTTGTTCCCATAATCACAGCACATCTCAAAACTCCCTCATATGTTGTAAACCATCCCCTGTTGGGACACATATAAAACGTACAAGCCGATTCAAGAACACAATCCTCGCAAGGTTTGGAACCACTGTCAAAAATCACAAAAAGTTCTCTTTCAATTTGTCCATCTTCCACAACATCAGCATCTCCTTTATTTCCAGGTTGTCTTCCATTTTCTATAGTAACAGCATGCACTCTATTTCTATTTTTCAATTTGTAGCAATTAGCTCTAATGTGTCCTTTCTTTTCACAAAAGTGACATACATTCTCTATATGTCTGGACTTCGATTTGCCCATTATACTTCCACCAAAATTCCTATCTTGGTTCCTCCCGTAAATAACCAGATCCTTAGTCCAATTCACAGAT
The DNA here is from genome assembly GCA_903798315.1 of Fraxinus greggii. Lineage (NCBI taxonomy): Eukaryota > Viridiplantae > Streptophyta > Magnoliopsida > Lamiales > Oleaceae > Fraxinus > Fraxinus greggii. The sequence continues at coordinate 3,150 of CAIGRK010158717.1, forward strand.
CCAACTACAAGATGTTTAATCTTTTTCTTTGATAATAAAGTATCATAAACCTCATCCACAGTGTGAGTATTACGACTATAGAGGATAATATCGCTAAAATTCGAATACAAAGACGGCAATGAACACAACTATATCAACACAAGATCCTCATCATCATACTTTTCTTCTAACGTTTCCAAATCAGCCACAATTTCTTTGAACATAGATGGGTATCATCTATTGACGTACCTTCAGACATCCGGTAAAAATACAAGCACTACTCAAGTGTAACTTACTGGTCAAACTCTTTGCTGTACAAAGCTACTCCAATCTCAACTATAATGCAGCAACGCTCTTTACCTTTATAACATCCTCAAGTATGTGATTTGATAGATGGAGATGAGTTTGTGACAGGGCTTTTCAATCTTATGGTTCTATTCATCCTGTATCCAGGTCGAAGGCATTTTATCAAAACTTGACAAGGCATCATCCAAATTCATGTGCAAGAACAGCGCACATCTTCACTAATTACCATAGAAAAAATCTCGAGTTGTAATTCAATAATGGGATATCATATTTCATCATTGCCATACGGAAATCAACATTAATCTAATATCAGTTTGTTATGAAATCAACAAAATAATTAGCAAAATAAATAAAACAAACGAACAAAAGAACGTCAAAATTTTACGTGAAAATCCAAGAAGGAAAAAAAATGGGCAAAAGATGATTATTTCACTATAATCAATAATAAATGTTGTTTACACAAAATCCCAATACTCTAAATCAAGATCTAAAGCTCTCTCAAGGCTCTATGAATGTCTTGTTATGTTTACAAATCTAGGTTAATATATAAACCCATATGTTTTTGAAGAATTGGAGTGCTGAAAACGTGCTAAAATGTGAAACGGACTCAACGGGCACCAAACAAACGCTTGAGCAGGAGACGGGCGGACAACGAGCAAAAATGCGTCATGTTTTTCTCCATGTTCTATAATTTGACCTCTTCAAACCCTCTTCAACCAAAATACCAATACCCAATAGAATTTGAATCATACTTCAACATATAATAATTAAACAACTCCAAAATCTGGAATGATGTACTTGTTTGAAAAGTTCAAACCTTTGCAAATTGAAACAATCAGGTTGAGAATAGAGGTTAGGTTACATTTCACTCAAGCATCTAAATGTTTCATCAATTTTATCACCATTAATTTATGGATGATGTAGTGAAACATATGCGTATGTTAGCCTAGGGAAAAAAAATCTTTTTATATATCAAAATAACGATAGTTTCGATTTATTTTCAATTATTATTTCACAATATATACTATAAATTTGAGTGGGCCAAGAAAATACGGGGTTATCAAACGCAACATCATGTCGCTTTGAAATTTGATATAGTATCATAATGTACATTATATAACAAGCATGTCAATTGCACACTTTCAGAACTTAAAAACTAATTTTGGAATTTTATGGAGGTTTGGGTACAAGTATGGTAAAAAAAAAGTTCTTTAAACCCGATTTCTATAGGCTTGTCCTGAATGGGATGAAAAGTCCCTCCTAATTGGGTATACAAGAGGGGAACTGGAATCCTTGCCCTGAGGCGAGATGAGATGAGTACAAGGAACATGGTTCCCGCCTCGTTACCCATCTCGTTTAAAGTTCATTTCAAAATATAAGTTTGTTATCAGACAAAAAGAAAAAAAATCATCATAATTTCTAAATGAAACGTGAATTGTTCTACAAATTCGAAAAAGCTAATGATTCACCCATTAAAGACATTAAAAAATAAATAAACGGGGCGGTGATCCCTGACCCCAACACTATCCCGATCCTACTTCTCGCCCCGTCTTAATCGGACACGAGTACACAATAAAGAGACGAAAATACTCGACAGGACAAGGGATGGGTATGGCTGCACAAATCCCGACCCCCCCTATTGCGTTCTCTATTCGGGGACGAATCTAGTTTCAACTCAAAAATGAAGTTTAGGATGAAAAATGACCAAAATTGATCGAAAACTTGAAAAAAAGGTCCAAGCCCACATAAAAACTGTAATTTGGGACCAATTGAACGAGCCCACATAAAAACTGTAATTTGGGACCAATTGAACGAAATTAATAGTTGTGGAATTGAACTACGATTCAACTGCGGTCAGCTGGACACCCTTGTTTACGGTGCTCCGCCAAAATTACACACAAATATTAATTTCTACTCGTAAAATATGTGATTATTGACAGAAATTGTCAGTGCTTATTTGCTCTATTTAAATTTTTACTATTATTTTTGAAAAGTCCTTCAAATATTTTGCCTATCAAATGGCTTGAAGCTCGAGAACCATGAAATTAACACTCAAGTCTGCAGCTACTGGGATATTTTGGACGTGCCGGAGGAGGAAAGCTTTGGGGCTTAGATCGACAGAAATTAAAAGATGGATGAAAGGATTTTATATTTTATTTCTAACTCTCCCATTTTAGAAGAACCTTAGTACCTAAACATATTTTTGCTAGCCATTGCCTAGTACTTGCTGTTGTTTGATTATTATTGATTTTATCCGAGGTTATAATAAATTTGGCCCATGCTCTGTTGATTACATAACACATTCATCGGTATATGCTAGGCCATTGTAATAATATTTCTTAATCATCTGGCAAGAACTACAGAACGTTAGATTATATGCTTCGCAGTTATGAAAAGGGAAATTACAGACGCGAGGCGAACACGACATTAACATATAAATATTACAATAATATACCCAAAATATATTTAAACTTATTTGGACAAAAGAACAAAACGAAGGACAAAATTTGAAGATTTTTTTAGGATAGGATATGCCTTGGCCTCCCAGCTTGTTACCCAGTCCGTCGCAAAGAAATCTCTATCAACTACAAGCAAAGGCGGATCCTCTGCTCCTCCCTCTCCTCCCCGGCTATCAAGGTAAGATCCCTCTCAGCTAAACATCTTTTATACGGCACAAAGCCCTTCTTGCAACCCATTGCATTTGTTCTAGCTTTCTTGCTTATTCTGGAGGAAAGTGAGCGCGCTTCCTTTGCTTCCTTTCCTTTCCCTTCGGTGGAAAGAATACTACTCTGATCTTCTACATCCCCATTCTTATCTCCAACAAGAGATGCACTACCTATATCCGTAATTGAACCCATAGAAAATCCATCCTTCCCATCATATTTCTCCTCTTCTTTCTTATCAAACGATTGACAAGCCTTGAATGGGATTGGATTATGGACCTGCAAAGGGGTGTGTGTTGCATAGTCACAAAGGGAAAACAATTGGACAGTGACGGGACAAGCCTCTACATGGTTTGATCCATTGTCCATGGACTCAATGTAATGGAATGGCTCAGGTAATCTGCGAGATAAGCCACTCCATGTACATTCAGAATGATTCAACGAAGAACTTAGACGCATAAGATTCCATGGCAGTACCTGGTAACATGAACCGTCATTTCTGTCTAGTTCCTGCATTTTGCAAGTTTCAGAAGGAAAAGATGGTCCCTGAGGATCAGTTACTTGAAATGTCTTGCCAAACAGCTTCAAACACTTTGTGGCTGATTCAGTTGATTCTTCCTTAACCAAAGCATTATCTTCATATTGCAGCTCCAGTTTCTGGACAACCAAATATAGTATTGTTGTTTATAACAAATCACTTCGGATGTGTAAAAATTATTATAAAATTAGTTAAGTACCGAAGGAGCTTGTTCTTCTGTACTTGAACGAACATCTTCTTGGCCAGGAGAAGATTTGGATTCTGCTGACAAAAAGTTAGCTGCTTCAGAACAGAAAACACCACCACCATTGACAGCAGCAGATGAAATTGGGGACGGGCTTCCATACATATCAGAATACGTTGTAGCATCCGAACCAATTGCAGACAATACAGATGTCGGAGATTGGTTTTCCTGCTCTGAGGCAGACAGATTGGGAGATACAGAACTTGATGTTTTCTCGAGCGCTGAGATTACACTTTTGACAGGAGAAACCTGCTTACGAGGATACGGGTGCATTGGCTTCCTTTTGGGCCTAGGAGGGGGGATATCAATTGGTTTCACAGAGCTGGCATCACCACTATTAGACTCGCGAACAACCTAAGCAGAACAGATACGTCCAAGCTTTAACATTTAATGGTTTAAAAATGTTTTAACCCCACACAAGTCTGCGCGCCTTGGAGTCGCAAGAAATATGAGATATAATGGGAGATAATGATACTGGTATAAGAACAGTAAAAACCTTGGAGAAAAACTTTTGCGCATGGCTTCGAATTTGTACTGCAGTTTTTGTGCCCACATGCTCTGATAAAATCAGAATCTCCTTTAATAAATCAAAGACTATATTAAATGTACTCAAGAAAACATTCATGTACAAGGAATAACCACCTTCTATTTTTCTCCATGCTCGACCGTAAAGTTTTAACGCCTCAAGAAACTTTTTATGCTCTTCTTCGGTCCATCTTTCTCTATGTTTCGTGATTGTGTATGGTTTCCTGACCTATTCAAATGAAAAAAAAATGCAAGATAAGTTGAGATTAACAAAAAAGTTCTCCTCGACAATTGACATCAATAAATAGAGGGGGCATACAAACCTTTGAAGCAAAGTCACCCTCAGGAGTCAACTGCTCTTCGAACAAGATACCCGTAATGGAAGGTGCACCAATTTTTTGAGAAATTTGTTTGCTTGTAGGAAGAATAATATCTGATCCAGCGGCTTCACTTTGACCCTACATAAAATAAAGTGGACGTAAAACATACAATATCAAGAAGTAAACTCAAGAAAGAACATTTCTCATTAATTTTAATATATGTCAGGGACTACAATTCTTGAGAACAAATATTGTGATTATAAAAGCATTCCTCTCAGAGGCACTATCAGTTTTCCAAACTTCTTTTTACCATGTAATGGAAAACATTGAGAGCAGCATTTGTCATTACCAATAACCATTAAATCAGAATAGGTATAAAACTCAATATATCTCCAACTGCATTGACCTGTCAAATACTTGAATTTCCCTTACCAACATTGACTCAACGAGCTTTCTGAGCTCAATCTAGAATAAATTTTGAACTTTAGAATTGTAATTGTTGTTAGATTTTCTCTGGATATAGAGACAAACCAAGAACACGAGTTCCATTTCTTCTTTCGGGTAAATTATCAATTATACGCCGACCACCAGCTGTGGTGCAATCCCAGATTACATAATGGGCCACCATCTACCACATTTTTGTACAAGTTGAAACATCTAAACTGATACCACAATTCTCTGAGTACAGATACCATTAGAAAAGTACCAATTTCTCGAGCAATGTGAAATTATACAAATGCCAGTTGGAAATACCATTTCAGACACTAAATTTGCATTACTTTTTTATCCAAACCATGAGTACCTTGAGCAAGTTCAGTTGCTGAAACATGGAAAATACCGACTTTTATTATTATCCTGCTTACAAATAACACAAGATTCACAACCATGAATTTTACAATTGACAGTTGTATAGGGTGTTCAAATATTTGTGCTTAAAGAAAGGTATTAATCATTACCTAAAAAGTAATTTCTCTGAATCAACAAAACATACATAATTAATAGAATATCTTTCACAGATTTCTCAATAAACACAATAGCAAATGAATAGACTTCGATTTAGATTACACTTCAGCGTACAGACATAGGTAGATCGAGAATTCACCTGTGAATCCATAGCAGAAGAAACCATCAATTCTTGAAATCTTCTTTCTGCAATTTCTAAAGTAGCGTCGCCGAATGAATTCTTCTAAAAATCATTTTTATTGAAATACTCAGAAATATGAAACTTTCCAATCACACGCACCATATTTCCCTATGAATTAAGCTCGGAAAACTTGTTGATTCAGAGAAAAATGAATAAACAGCTGATTCAGATTAGCAAAGAAAAATTGCATAAGAAATTATACAAAGCATCTGTTGAAATGGGATTCAAGAAAAGGGATTGTTCAGGCAAAGGAAAGGAAGTGCAAAATGAACATAAACACCTCAAAGCCTGGATCTTATCTGAAACCAGTGATTGGAATAGGCTAGATAAAAACAGAGAAAGTGACTTGATTTCCCGAGAAAAAAATATCAATAAAAAGTGAGTGTACAGCAAGTGACGGAGTAGGAGATCCTTTTTCAGCTTAAAAACTGTGAGGCGAAAGAGAAAAATGTAGAGAGGACTAAAATGAAAGAAGAGAAAAATAATTTTAATTTGGTTTTCAGGAGTGGGAGGGGAGAAAAAGGAGGAGGCAATGGGTGCCACGTCAGATAGGTAAATTCAATTAATTCTGGGGTTTAATAGAACTAACGAGAAAAGCGTCGAATCTTGTGGCTCCCGTTAAAAGATCCCCGACACGTGTTCTACGTCACCACCACTTTTTCTCGCCCTTTTCTTTTTCTTTATTATTTTTATGCTATCTTACTCGCACTACTTGCCTCAGGTTGACCTACACGTGTCAGGATTTTAGTGGGTACGATTTTTCACGTTGGCTGTCGCTTTTTCACATTAAAAAAAAAATTTAAATTGACACCACAATTTTCATTTCTTGTATCACTTTTTAATTGTACTTAAATTTCTTAATTTTTGCTCATTATCCTCAAACTTTTCATTAATTAACACATTTGTTATTTGATAATAATTTTATGTCCAAGTTCGTTGAAATGATATAAAATAACTTATTTTCTATCATATTTTTTAAAAATAAATAAATAAAAAGCGCAAAAAATATTTTTTCCTCATTTCAAAATATGAAAACGAGATACTTTTTTTTTTCCCTTTTTGTTGAATGTAAATTAATTCTTTAGGTTGAAAATAAGAATTCAATAAAAAGAAGTTAGGAAATAATCATATGGAGATGTTTGTCCCAAATAAACACGTTCACAATCATCCCACGAGTATAGTCGCATGTACAACTTGCATTCCCACCAACTCCCATGTGAGACATAAACATCCACCAAAATATATTTTCAAATATATATAAACCGAAATAACTTACACCGAAAAATATATTAACAATCGTTTGTGTACAATTTATAATCAATTTAATTTATAGAAAGAAAAAATGAATAATAAATAAGTTAATATCCCGTTGAATTTAATTGTATAAAATTCACTAACGTAAAAGTCAAAAAAAAATTGTTATAATTACAAAGGGCGCTCGTAAAAGCGTTAGTTTGAAGCCAAAAATAATGAGTTTTGTAAAGGGTACATAAATTTTGCAGATAAAGGAATACATAACACTTACATGATAGATCCACCCATGTATTATGCAATTTTTTTGTGGTGGAAATAAAAGATAGAAATATCTAAAATAGCGTAAGCCAAGAGTTGAGGATGAGATGATACAGTACCTACATTTTCTCCATTAATTTTTGCCGCCAGGTGGTGGGGACTTCACTTTTTGCACTTTTCCGACACGTCACCACCACTAGCCGCCCCACATTTATCAATTCCACCACCACGTCTACTTTGGCGATAAATTGGGTTGTTAGAGATACAACCTATACGTATAGAGAGAGGAATGGATATGACTGATTCTTGTCCACATATTTTTGGCCCCTTTCAAAAATTATTGGCCACAAGTTTTATTTCTTGCATTTATGGGAAGTTGTTTCTGGCAAGAAGGACAGCTGTTCAATAATTTGAAGCTTCCAGTTCATCTGACAAAAAGGCCATGGTCAAATATTTCATCAGAACAATCTAGTTACCAGTCAGAATGAGAGGTTTCGAGATCTTTTGTTCAAAATAATATATCAATTTTTTCTAACTTTCTTTTATTATTAAAAAAAAAAAAAAAGATTGAACCACAATTTTGAGGACCTCCCACCGTCCCGTCCTTAGAGCATTGTGAGGAGGTAAATTGCGGAATATATCTCAGCAGATCAGGGTACAAGAGCGTCATACTGTTACTCATAAAAAGTCAAATTTCAAATCTTGCTAGAGGCAGAAATCGAACTCTCACACTGCGGCTGCCAACTCAACTGAGACTACATTACTCATGTTCTTTTATTTAACTTACTCCAAGTCTAAAGCAAAATATAAATTATCAGATGTTAAATAGTTCTAATGACATGTTCGATAAACTTTTAAAAAATTAAAAACTACTTTTAAAATTAAATATTTACTTTTTGAATCCATTGGGGGAAAAAAATTGAAAGGTGTTACTCCCTCAAATAATTTTTCTTACAAGAAACGGACAAAAATAGAAATCTTACCCTATGATGTGCACAAAGTCTACAATGCATGTTGGCCAATAAATAAATAATGATGATAAATAAAAAGTGTCTTTGACAATTCAATCTAACTTTATGCCGGTCGATTTGAAAAAGTGGTCTCATTGATCGTAACTGTTACAGAAGCAAATTCTGAATTAGAATTTGACCGACAAAGATCAAGTGCAAAATAATTTTATTCAAAAACAGACGCATAAAAATTAATTTTAAAAAATGAATTTAAAAGGATACCAGGGACTAACACCCTGTTTGGCCCGGATTAAAATGTTTTTAATCCACTCAAAATCAAACAATAAATATTAATCATATATTTTATGGGTCCCAAAACTTTTCAATTACACATTTCAAAAAATTCTATCACAATCTACTAAAAATCTAATTTTAATCTCCACCAAACAACCTCTAAATATGTTCAATATCTGTATCTTCTTTCAAAATTTTTTGTTCAAAGTTGTTCTAGGTTGTTGACATCGACCCCTTTAACATGAACATGATTTTTTTTT
>CAIGRK010158731.1:0-12233 GCA_903798315.1 Fraxinus greggii
TGAATGAGATATTACCAAAATAAAATTACCATAAACGGTAAAAATGCTTAATCGATGGCCTAAACGACGGAATCTGCCCAAAATTAGACGTACGTCAGGGTCAAAGGCGCAGAGTTGTAATCATTGGCCCGTTTCCAATCAAATTAGACTAGTAATTCGCTAAAAACAGACAAGCCCGAAGTTATCATGAAATCATTTTTTTGCCTTGCGATCCTACTTCATCATAAACTCCAAATCTTTATGCACTTCATCAACATCTTATCAAAAAATCTTTTTCAAAAGAACAAATTGAATCTTGCTTGAAAGAATTTGATAATTCTCTCGAAGATATTAGTTTTTACGAATGGACGTATTTCAAAGTTTTCAAAAAATTACCTTCCAAAGTCAAAACAAAAACTATTCAAAATACTATTTCTTCAAAGAAAATCTGGAAAACTTCTTCAAGTAATACTGTTCAATCTTTTCATCCTCCTTTAGAAGAAATTGTTGTTCCACATGGAACTATTGAAATTATTGTTTCTCCTTTCAAAAAGACTGAATTTCCTGATGAATCTTTAGTCAACTCTAAAGACATAAAAAATATTCAATCCTAGAGCAATTATACTAATATTATTCTTTCTAAGCGTACTCAGCTCAATAGAATTGAAATCAATTCTGAATCCGAGCATTTTGAGCCTTCAAAGTTAGATAAAGGCAAAAAGAAGAAATTAGAAAAATATATTTCTTCTCTATGTCATTTTTATGATATTCCTCCCAAAAAAACTAAATTAAAAAGAAAGTGTTCTTAAGGAATTAGCTACTCAACTTTCAAAATTATCTTCTTCTCCAAAAAATATCAATAGTGTCGATGAAATTGAGAGTCAATTTATTGAAGAATCAAATCTTCAAGTCAATAAAATTCGTGGACGAAATGTTCAATATTCAAAGATTCCTCCTTATTATCCAAAACAAACTGCTCCTGATTTACTTTTTGAAGAAAAGGGTAAGCCACAAGTCAAGTTTGATGGAGAATCTATCATCGAATGGAATATTGATGCATTGTCCGAATATCAAATTATTCAAATGCTTGAAAAATGGGTATTTGTTTTAATGCTTATGTTACTTTTGGAGGTAACGCTCATGAAGCTACAAATAATATGGTCCTTGGTTTTTCTGGACAACTCAAAAATTGGTGGTTTAATTATCTTACTCGAGAAGAAAGAATTCAAGTTGCAAATAGTTAGTGCTGATGGTTCAAATGATAGTTTTTCAACACTTATTTATTGTATTATCAAACATTTTATCCGTATTCCTATTGATATTCATGAAAATTATTCTCAAATTCTTATGAATCTCAATTGTCCCACTCTTCAAGACTTTCGGTGGTATAAAGACATGTTTCTTAGTCGTGTCTTGCTACGAACTGATTGTGAACAATCTTATTGGAAAGAAAGATTTATTTCTGGACTTCCAAATGCCATCAAAGAAAGTTCAATTCTCTTCTTCCTTCTTTTTCAACTCATGAATCCTTCAATATGCAAGATATCATGAAAAGATTTCATACTGATAAATCCAAAACTTCTAGTTCTGATTTAAGATCAGAAATCATTACTATGAAGTCTCAAATTTCCAATCTTGAAAAACAAATGCAAGATGTTAAGATGGAAGTTGTTCATCTTAAGATCAAAGAATATGGGAAAGAATTATCTTTATCATTTGATAATGATGATGATACTTCTCATGCTTTCCATCCAAATTCTGATTCAAGTTCAAAGAGTTTTCATTCAAAATCTTCTCAAAAATTTTAAATTGAAGAAGAAAAAATTAATGTTATTAATCGTATTCAACTTAAAAAATGGTATTGCAATATGACTGTTGTTGTCAATAATGAATTCAAACTTCATACTAAAGTCTGAATTGATTCTGGTGTAGATCAAAATTGTATTAGGGAAGGTCTTATCCCTACAAAATATTTTGAAAAAACTATTAAGCGTCTTTATGGAGCTAGTGGTAAAAAACTCAATATTAATTATAAACTTTCAAAGGCTCGTGATTGTAATTCAAATATTTGTTTCAAAAATATATTTTATTTAGTGAAGGATTTGGATCATGAAGTCATTCTTGGTACTCCTTTTATAGTTCAAATTTATCATTTTAAAGTTGATTCAAAAGGATTAACTACTAAAATTTTTGAACAAGAAATTATCTTTAAATTTACAAATCCCCCTTCTTTCTAAGATGTTAATACGTTGAAAGAAGTTTATATCTCAAAAATTGTTAACAATATTAATTTCAAGAAGAATCATATTAGATTTCTCAAAGAAGAAATTAAATTTCAAAAGATCGAAGAAAGACTTTTAGAATATTCACTTATTCAAAAAAATTCTGATTTTCAAAAGCGTATAGAGAAGGAAATATGTTCTACTATTCCAAATGCATTCCGGGATAGGAAAAAACATATGGTTTCTCTTCCTTACGCTTCAGATTTTCATGAATCAAATATTCTTACAAAATCTTTTCCTATTCAAATGAACAAAGATCTCCTTGATCATTGTACAAAAGAAATTCAAGATCTCCTTAACAAAAAGCTCATTAGACCAAGCAAATCGCATTGGAGCTGTTCAGCTTTTTATGTCAATAATTCTGCTGAAACCGAACAAGGTGTTCATCGATTGGTTATCAATTACAAACCTCTCAACTTTGCTCTTCAGTGGATAAGATATCCATTATCTCAAAAGAAAGATCTTCTTAATAGATTATTCAAAGTTGTTATCTTCTCAAAATTTGATATAAAGTCAGGATTCTAATAAATTCAAATTAAAGAAGAAGACAGATACAAAACTGTTTTCAATGTTCCTTTTGGTCAGATGAATGGAATGTTATGTCATTCGGTCTAAAAAATGCTCCCTTTGAATTTCAAAAATTATGAATGATATTTTTAATCCTTTTCAAATTTTTATTATTGTTTACATTGATGATATTATAATCTTTTCAGGGAGTTTAGAACAACATTTCAAGCATTTGCATATATTTATTCATATTGTCAAACAAAACGGATTAGTCGTTTCAGCTAAGAATGTTGTTTTATATCAAACAAAAATAAGGTTCTTAGGTCATACCATTCACTTAGGAACACTTACACTTATTCAAAGAAGTCTAGATTTTACAGATAAATTTCCTGATTAAATTTTAGACAAAAATAGTCTTCAAAGATTTCTTGGTTGTTTCAAGTGTGTAGGAGTCTTTATCAAAAATATTAGAATCTTATGTGCCCCTCTTTTCAAAAGAATGCAAAAGTAACCTGACCATTGTAGTCATGAGTGTACTATAACAGTCCAAAAAATCAAAAAAGCAATCAAAAGCATCACATGCCTATCCATCATTGACCCCGCTACCTCTATTATTGTTAGGACAGACACATCAGATTTAGGATATGGTGGTATCCTCAAACATGTCCCTTCAAGTTCGAGCCAAGAACAACTTGTCAGATATCATTTAGGAGTCTAGACAGGTTCTCAAAAGATTTACTCCACTATCAAAAAAGAGATCCTTGCAATCGTCCTTGTGATTTCAAAATTTCAAGATGACTTAGTCAATAAAAATTTTATTTTAAAAACAAATTGTAAAGTTTCAAAAGATATTTTACAAAAAGACGTAAACAACATTGTTTCAAAGCAAATTTTCGCAAGATGGCAAGCAATTCTATCTTGCCTTGATTTTCAAATTCTATATATACAAAATTCTTCAAACTTTCTTGCACACTTCCTCACAAAAGAGTTCTTACATAGCAAAGAGAGATGAGTTCTTCAGAGAAAAAGAAGAACAAAAAGAAAGTACAAATTCCTTTCAATAGCATTGATGACTATATTCAAAATTCCTATAAAGGATCTAGAGAAGTTTCCTCTAGTTCTCAAAATACCACTCTTGCATCAAAAATCTTTCAAAAGCCTACTCATATAGTCCCAGAAAACAAACCTTCAAATTACAGAAAAGCCTTTCAAATTGGCTCTGGTAAACTCCCAGAGATTAACCCTCAAAAAGCATTCACACACTTTACCAAACCAATTCAATTGCCTGTTTTTGAGATGGAAACATCTTGGGCTCAAAGATATTCTTCTCTAGAAGAACATCTTCAAGATTTTTTCTCTTCAAATTTTCATTTCCTTCCATCAAATATCAAAAAGTCACGTGAATATTATAAAGCAATCCTTATCAAAACAGGATCTGCCATAATTACTCACATCTAAATAGCAAAAATCCAAAACATATTGACTTTTAAAAAATATCTATCCAAAAGGTATGGTCTTACGAAGATTGAGGATTGAACCCTTGGGAAGAAAAAAGAATGAATATTTCAAAATCCGATTCATTCGAATCAAGATTCAATTACTTGGACTGCAAAGAGGGGTGGTTCAATGTTTTCTACTTTAGACCAGTGACCCATTCCTGGTTTATATTTTTTCATCAAAATTGCCCATCAATTTTTTCAAAATGGTTTCAAAATTGGTTTGAGTTTTTTGGAATTGGCGTAACTATTTTGCAGACTCTTACTCGTCAAGGATTAGAACATTTTAAAAAAGAGGCAAAACTGTTTTTAAAGCCTCAAGAAAACCTTTCGTTTCAATTTGCGCTCAATCTCAAAGTTTCTTGGATATTCTGCTGGGATTTCAATTTAATTCAAAGTCAAAATTCGACTGATTACAAAAATTATAACGTCAAAAGAATTATTAGATGTTTCAAAATAAAATGGTGGTCAAAATTCCATGAAACAAATTGATGTCCTAAAGCAGTTAATTCATGGGTTCAAGAACAAAATAATTTCGGCATTCCAAAATTATCTCAAAAGGAAATTCATAAAAAAAAAAAAAGCCGATTTTGTTACCGAAAAATCAAGATTATTAGCAATGTTCAATAGTTGTTCCACTCCAGAAGAACTATAAATGGTTTCAGACAAGATTGCAGCTCTTGCTGAAGCCTCTTCAAAGAAATCAAGTTCAAAATAAGGATCAAAATACTCTCTTTCAGAATCAGAAGATTACGAACAAAGCAATGAAGACATGTACTTTGGGTATAACATTGATGATTTAATTGATTAAGGAACTCAAAGAAACTCCGCTTATCACCAATAAAATAAAAATATATTTTATAACCATTGAAATAACGTGTAAGCCACATCAGACTCAAATGCCACATCAAAACCACCACGCCATCATGAACAATCCAAACGATTTCACAAAACCTTCACATAACTCGGTTGAACCACCTTGATAGAGCAAGGCCAAAGACTCACTCACTAAAAAAGGAGACACGTTTCTGATAGAAAATCCATTTGCCATATGGCAAGATAATCACTGTCACATAGGATAAAATCGTTAAGAAGTGCAAAACAGAATAAATCGAGAATTAGTTAATAGTCATACCACCATGTATTTTCCGTGTAATAGTTGTGCGGTATGTCAACTCACCACTCCGATATATTAGAAAAATGTTTAAAAAAATACATATTTTACCTTTTTAATAAGAAGAGTGCATAATATAACAAATAGAGAAAAAAAATCATCATTTACCTGGAGATGAAATTTACCCTAATATAACAAATAGAGAAAAAAAATCATGGTATTATAAATTAATAAAATCTTGTAATCTAAAATATCATTTTCTAAAATCGAGTAAACTTACATCTAAATTAGTTATTAAATTAATAAAAAAGCATGACATATATCAAGTTACAAGAGGCTAAAAGAGTACATTTTCGTGTGCAATATTCAAAGTGGATAAAGAACACTTCTTTTATACAATAAAAATGCTATTAAGACTCGAACTTATCAAGATTGTTATATATAATTTCGGTCCAGATTGATTCTATTATTGTATTAATTTTACATATTGAATTCTTGTTAGTATCTAATTCATATTGATTCTAGTTAAAATTAGAATGTGCCGCTTGATCAAATGGGGTTAGTGAAGAAGAATTTGGCTATTTGTATACTTGGTGTACAATCCCTCACAATAGAGGGGTCCGCACCCATAAGGGAGACGTGCAGTGCGGGTCCCTTTATTGTGAGGGGACCGTACACTAATGTTTAAAATTTTGGTATACATGTATCATCTTTGAGTGGAGAAACCATTGAAATTGGAAAATAATGTAATAATTGACAATGAAGGGTTGAAATCATGGTCTTCTTGCGATGAAACTACAGAATACACTGCAGTATAAGAATCCAAACTGCAATTTTGGGAATGCATAAGGGGATGGGTGACTTTTTTATGTTTAACTTTATGAAATTAGATTTCAATTTTTAGTTGATTCATGCTTAAAAATTAAGGCCGGGCATGTTTTATAAGGGTCGTGTGATAATGAAATGTTGAATATCAACTTGTTTATTTTCGAAAAGAAACTTGCAACGGTGACAATCAATTGGGACCGAGGATACAATTTTTCACAATGAAAATTTAGGGCAAGTTACAACACTAAAAGTCCCCAATCTTTGACACTCGTAGCAATATTGTCCCCAACCTTTATTTTGTAAGATTTCTATAATTGACTTTTGAGTGATTACCGGGGTTCGTTCTATTTTACTCTTCTAGTTAATTAACAAGATAAAAAATGTTATTAAAAGGAAAATTCTACCCTTATTTTTAAATAAACAAAAATAAAATACAAGAATGACAAAATAAAAAAAAAATGATATTCTTCTTCCACCCACTCCACCCTAAATAATTGCCACCATCGCCACCAATCGGAAGTCATTAGTTGACAATGTAATTTTTCCTAATTGAAAAGATTAATCATTTTTTTTTACCAAGTTGGACAAGTTTTGACAATTTCAACTAATAGCTTCTACGAATCATATAGAATAGGTATCAATGCAAATTCAATAAGAAGATTCGGTACAAGGATAGAACAACAAAAGCCAAAAATCAACCAAACTTGAAATTGATAAGCAAAACTTTCGGTAAAATATGAGACCATTTTGAGTTCATATTCTACACAAAAAATTAAAGTGCATTGGCCTTCTGAATCACTCCAAAAAAAAAGAAAAAAAATAGAAAAATGAGGGAGAAACATGATGGCCAAGTTTTGATTGGAAAACTCATTGGGAAAAAGAATCATGGTCACTTGGTTTGAAAAATGAAGAAATAGATTGTACCGTTGTGTTTGTCTCATCGAAATCAGTTCGATAAAGTATGGCAGTGAAAGAGTCATACCATTGAAAAATGATCGTCAGTTAACATCAATGGTGATGACGGCATCACCTTCCACGCAATTGTATCAATTGTTTGAGGTGGGTAGATTGAGTGAAAGACAAGTTCATTTTTCTTTATTTTTTCGTTCTTGTACCTTTTTTATTTTTATTTTTTTCAATTTACTTTACAAGGACAGAATTGTCCTTTTAATATAACATTTTAGCTTGTTAATTGGAACAAAGAAGGTAAAATTGTCATTTAGGGTGAATCATTTCAATTATTCAAAGGTTGATGATAGAAAATGCCACAAATAAAGGTTGGGGACAAGATTTCTACAAGGGCTAAACACTGGGGACAATTTATGTAATATACCCTACATCGAAATAATTTATTGCCCATAAAATGCTTCTCTTAATTGATCAAGACAAAACACTTATCACACTAAAGTCTTCATATTTGAATAATAGAATTATCCAATTCTTTAATTATTTTGTTGCCCTCGCTATTAAGTCGAATTATATTCAATTACTATACACTTATTTTATATCCATATAAATAAATTATTTCTCAAAAATAAAAATTTATCAATTCGAAAATTAGGTCCAAAGGGAATAAGGAAAATGATAAATATATATTAGATATCACATCGTCCCTCACGGGGACAACATATAACTTGGCGTAGTATCTTTGTAAGAGGTTTATATTTGATAATATCATAGCAAGTAATGACAAAAATATACAGTGAAATAGCGTCCAGTGTTATACAATCAAATTTAAGAAATAAATTTTTAAGTGCGCATTTGACAAAGGATGATATAAGACAAGTGAAGGAAGAAGATGCAGTTTTCTTTTATTTTATTTGATTTCTTCTTTTTTTTTTCGGATTTTATATTTTCATTATTTTACATGTTTAAGGTGATAAATATAAAACTACTATTTTTCCCTTTATAAAAATATTAAAAAATGTAGTCAAAATCAATTTTTTGATCAACTAAAACAAATGTGAATGGTTAATATCCATTTGGACTTTAAATGCACGTACTTGAAAGATTTGGATCACGAGTGCAATAAATGAATGGTTAGGAAAAAAGGAACATTTTGAAAGATTTGGTGACGCAACTGCAATTATCCCATAAATATATTACACGTCTCTTTCTCAAGTATGTTCAATATACCTGTTAGTAAATATGGATCATGGATCGTCCATGTGGGGTGAAAATTCGTATGTAAAATATTGTCAAGATTGAAAAGCACCTAGAACCATTATTTTGGCATAAAAACTCAAAAAAATTGGCACTTAAGTTGTAACTAATAATCCCCTTTCATTGTTATCGTGATTGAGACATTAGAGTGCAAGAAAATTGTAG
The DNA here is from genome assembly GCA_903798315.1 of Fraxinus greggii. Taxonomy (NCBI): domain Eukaryota; kingdom Viridiplantae; phylum Streptophyta; class Magnoliopsida; order Lamiales; family Oleaceae; genus Fraxinus; species Fraxinus greggii. Next base: position 8,535 of record CAIGRK010158731.1, read on the forward strand.
ATTTGGAGTTTTGGAAAGTAAGGCGATTCAATCATTCAAAAGATCTTGGAATTCATCATTTCAAATAAGTATCTTGACCCGAAATTCATGTTAAAATATACTACAAATTACTTCATTGGTATCAAAGCCATACGTTTGAATTCCTTGTTGTAATACATGCTTAAATATGTTATTACATGATACAATTGGGTTATGAATTTTATATATAAAATTTTGAAACCATGTAGTCTTTAACGACATCTTTTTGATAATTCACGGTTTTCTATACATTAATAATTATGCAGTAAAATTAGTATTGTTAGAAATTTATTTTAATAAGTTTTCCAATCATATAAAGAACTTAAATTTTGGATTTAAAACAAAGAAGTTATGAAATTTTGAAGTTTGGATGTAAATCTGAATTTTTTACATGAATATCGGTAAAATTCGAAACTTCATTACATGATAACTTCTTCTACACTGTGTTTCATGCTTCCCATTTGATGTGGTTGGATAGATCTTCTCGAGACCTTTCTAGCGATATAAAGATCATTAATTTTGTCTTTGAAATGAAGAAGTTACGGCTTCCCGAAATTTGAATGTAAATCTGATTTTTTGAAAGAAGATTGGTAAAATCTGAAACTTCATCACATGATAACTTCTTTTACACTATGTTTCACGCTTCTTATTTGGTATGGTTGGATAGATCTCCTCAAGACCTTCCAATGATATAAAGATCATTAATTTTGTCCTTAAAATGAAGAAGTTATGATTTCTCGAAATTTGGTTGAAAATCTAAAAATTTTGCAATTTGTTTTTTGCCATTTTCACTCTCGGGCAGATTTGTTGTTATCTCAAATGTGGCCTTAAACATTGATTTTGTAAAATCTTACTACACAGATGAACTCAGAACGTCGAAATTAGTTGGGATGACCAATTGAAAAAAAATTTCGAGAACAGCGTAGTGGTGCTAATACGCCCTATTTTTTATTAATTTAAGAAAATTATTGTAGGTTGGTCCTGCAAGTGAGGGCGTGTGAGGAACTCGATTTTAATTCTAAAAATTTTAGATTGATCCCTGAATTATTCTTAATTTTTCAGTATAAGTAAATTAATTTTTGGATAGTTAAAAATATTTTTTTTAACTAGAGTAAATTCTGATTTTTTTTTAAATCAATAATAGTGAGAGCTATTTTTTGGAGTGCTCTCATTTTTTTGGAAAATGAAAGATACTCTAAAAGTATTTAAAATACCATGTTTTAATATGAGTTTTACTAGACGTACACGGGGGCACCCCTGTGTACCCGGCCCCACCTGCCCCCTCACGAAAGGGGGGCAACGATTATTTTATTAATCGTGGACCCTCCCCACATGTGAGGGGAGTGTACACGGGAGTATAAACTCCTTTGTACAAGTAGCTTTACCCTTTTAATATATGTTTATGAGTTGTGTGGGTCTTTGATTAGATTATGTAATCCATTATAATTTGTTTCCAATTTTAGTGTTTAATCAGAAATTACTAGATCTATGTATACTTATAGTATCCTTAGAGGGAAAGCTAGAAAAACAAATGTTATAGAACTTATTGAAAAGTTATGTGCTCATTGAAATTAATAAATGGATTTGGAGCTTGACTTAATGGGACACGTAAATATTTTTGGGACAATTTTTTGTGATAAGTAGAATGGTATCTGTCATAATTGGATAAATGTGAATGTCTATACTTTTATTGCATATTATGAAATTATCTTATTGAATTGCATGATATCTATTCATTCGTGAGTTGTTATGAATGCTAATGTCAGTAGAATAATGAGTTTTTTACTTAGACCTATTGATTGTCAGTTGAGTGATAATTCGACGATTGGAAGATTTAGAGACAATCTTACTTAAAAACTATTTGATTCACCAACTGAGTAGGAGTTCTCAACCTGGAAGAAATAATGTAATTTTTTCTTCTATGTCATGGAATTTTGCATTACGATATGATAGTGAAATAATAGGATTGCGGAGGATGAATAGGAACATGGTGAACTTTCGACTCCTTGTCTAACGTTGAACTATTGTATACGTTAATTTGCATTGATGTAAAATGATATATGTGCATAAAATGTCTCTAAAATCTGATAGATCATGACATCAAAATCTATAGCTGTTGACTTTAATAAATGTGACAAGTTAAATGCGATAATATTTGGCATAGTAAGTTTTTCAGTTAGAAGAACATGATGTTTTAGATAGCATCAACCATGTAATTGAAGACATAATGTGGGTCAGATTACTCTAGAGTATAAAGATCAAGAACTTTGTCAAGTACGAAAAAAAGTAGATTCTAGTCCTTGAGCATTTGAATCGTCAAGTTCTATTAGAGATGATCTTTTTTTCTCAAATGTGACTCAGGTGAGATGATTAACATAGTGTTAACAATGTTTTGCTAAATCTTGAGGACATGGTTGTGTAGCAATGTTCTAGTTCGCAAAAGATTTTAGGAAATGAATTAAAACAAATACGGATGACGAGGAGACTGGAAAATAGATCAAGAAGAACGTATCAGACAGAAATATGTGAAAGTGGTTTTAGTAGATGATCAATATTATAAAGGTTCAAGTGTTTCAACCACACGGTTTGAATCTCTTAGCTCAAATGTAGTTAGGCTAAATGATATAACACTTGAATATGTTTCTCTTAGTATTGTTTATGTATCAACACTATACATATTGGACCTTATCTTGTGTGGATAATGAATTCAAGAGTTAGAAACCCACTGTATATGAGATCAAGAAGTGTCTTTAATCAATTTTAAAGTCTTTGACTTGATATATAGATATATAGAAATAACGAAGATGGGGTGGAGATTTATATGACCGATACTGCAACTTAGTAATGCAAAATCGAGAAACTGACCTCCTATTTAATATTAAGATAGTATCAAATGCTCCACTAAACTTGATCTCAGTTTTTATTCTTCTAAAAGTGGTCTATCACTTGAACTTATACGTGGTAGTTCTGTTCATACTCACAGTGATGATGTNATATGAGATCAAGAAGTGTCTTTAATCAATTTTCAAGTCTTTGACTTGATATATAGATATATAGAAATAACGAAGATGGGGTGGAGATTTATATGACCGATACTGCAACTTAGTAATGCAAAATCGAGAAACTGACCTCCTATTTGATATTAAGATAGTATCAAATGCTCCACTAAACTTGATCTCAGTTTTTATTCTTCTAAAAGTGGTCTATCACTTGAACTTATACGTGGTAGTTCTGTTCATACTCACAGTGATGATGTTTTATTATGGTTTTGGATATTTGTGCAATGATTTGAGGTTTTGAGCTGAGAAAATTATTCAGAACAGTAAGAGCTAAACTTCCATTGAGTAAATCCGTTCAAATTTCTTGCGAGATAGATATTGTCATTACATTTGTAGATGGATTCACGCATTTTAGTTGTGCTTCTAATTTTTTTATGTTAAAGATATTGTATTGATTTAGACTTGGTTGAAAGAAAATAGAAAATTAGATTGAAGAAATGAAGACTTTGAAAACTATTTGAGAGTGTGAATATCTATCACGAGAGATCTATGATCTAGGTAACGAAAGAGAAATTCTTATTGGATTTATTATTTATTGATCACCAATAATTATATGATTTATTGGGAAAAAATAGAATATTATTGAATATAATGAGATTTGAGATAATGCAATCCAATTTAT
>CAIGRK010158779.1:0-11149 GCA_903798315.1 Fraxinus greggii
TAAGAATATGTGGAAGGATAGATAGATATTTTTCTCCAACTTTCTTTGCTCTTGTCAATATATTTTTCGCTCCCATTCTTAACTGTCAGAAGGATTATATATACAATTTTGGCTGATGTAGTAGCCATTGGATTGAAGCCACGTGGCGTCATCTCCCATATTACAACTTTACATCAATGTCTATTCATAAAATTTAATACATTAATTAGGGGTCAGCCGCCCTATACTGCAGGCTGACATATCTGCCGCAAATGTCACATCAATCACTTTTCAAAGATCTGCAGATCTTTCACAAGGCAAAAGCGTCGGCAAAGACTGGCTGAAGGACGTGTGAGAACATCGACAGAAGAATGAGAACATCGGCTGAAGGACAAACACTTCTTCCACATAGGATCCAGGGCATCGGCTGAAGGACAGGCTTCGGCTGAAGGAGAAGGACTTCGACTTTGGTCTACCGTTTCCGTATATTGACATCCTTAGTCAACGTTGACTTTCTGCCCACGTGACACGACTATTCTGAATCTTTCTAGACGGGGGTAACAAATAATATATTGAAGGATGGTTCCTCGAAAAATTTAACATGTTATTTTGGGAAAATAACTTATTTATTTATGTTTGTAGAAAAATAATCCAACGATTTTCTAAAATATTAGAAATGATATCAGCGGCTGACCTATTTACAATAGTTGTTACCCTTGGATAACCATTAATTTCAATTAAAACTAAAATATTAATAAATGTTAACATCATTCTTAGCTACTCCTAACAGATTTTTATTTTTATTTTTATTTTTTACTGATTTATTGTTGAATATATTTTTTTAATTACAAATTGCTGACTGTTTCAAAAACAGAGAAGGTTTCGAGAAGGACTCGATACTTGAAAAAGTCTAAAAAATATTGATATGGATTGAGTCATGATTAATTGAAGTCAACCAAGTTACAGATTTTTATTTTAATTTATTTATTTATTTCGAGATGATCGTCCAATAGTTTTGTTTTGATTTGATTTGATCACCCAACTTATAGTTTTGTTTCAATTGGACCATTCCATCTACGTACCCATTACGAGGTAAAGTTTTCTTGATAGTTTTTACGAAGCACAACTCTCAAACATCTTTCAACAATATAAATAGATCTTGTTTAGGTCATAAAAAGGACGTTCCATTATATAAAATTAGGGAGAAAAGACAAGAAACTAGAGTTTCAAGGTTTTTACGCGAAGAATGCAAATTTTTTTTGTACAAGATTCTTCATTTTTTTTTTCCCATTTTCCTTTAAACTCTATGATGTACTCCAATTATTTCTTGTATTTTTCTTCTCATATGGTGTATAACTAAACGATTAGATGGCACGATCATATGTAACCTAATTTTTTAACCTTAATTTTAATTATCGTACTTTGATTTTCAATTGATGTTTGTAAATTATCTTTACTTCTTTTCTTAATGCATGGATTACTGGATTACTAATTCATTGATGTGTGAACGATAATTATGCCGGATGTGAGTTTGTTTAAACCAAGTAGTAAAAATCTACAATTTTAATAAACGGATAATTGTACACTTTTATGATTGTCGCGGACATTAATTGAATTTTTGTTGATTGAATGCTAATGATTAAGGTTTATTACGATTTACAAGAAATATGGAGAGTTGACTAATTGGACGTGTTTAGTTTGCAATCAAGAGGTAAATCAATTAATTTACAAAAATTCAACCGGATATGCATAATCAATTTTTTTTTTTTATCAAAATTCAGTGAAATTAAGAGAATAACTATGGTGAATTTGTAAATTCTAACACTTTAGCTAGAATATAACAATCCACTTATGAATATTATTATTATTTTTGTAATTTTTATTTGAATAAATAAAAATCACAGAAGAAAATATTTTTAATTTTTTTCAATATGCAAAATACTTACAAGTAGTGTTTCGATCAAGTGGCCAACAAATTTGGCCAGCATCCCATACATTTAGACATCACATGTACATTAAAATATACTGTTTAGGATACAAAGGCCACCATCTTTAAAAAAGGTCATGTGATCGGTTACATTCCAACGATCAAGTTTATTGTTGGAACGAAAAGGCAATGAATATAAGAGAGATAAGTGCAAGAGAATTTGATTACGGTTTAGATTACATGCTTTTGATTGCCCAATCATTCACATATATAGAGAAGGATATAAGGTGAACTAAGATAGAATATCCATATAACTTGAAATATTCGTTTTCATATAAAATTTTAAATAAAAATTATCTTTTCCATAAAACTACAAAAAATGCTGTGTGTGTGTGCGTGCGTGTGTGTGAGAGAGAGAGAGAGAGAGAGATCTTCTATGAATTTTATTTATTAATTGATCTTTTTTCACATAGACAAAAGAAGAAAATGATTAAAAAAAGAAAAATGCTAAAGGTACCCGGACGTTTACAGACGGGTTATGTGAGGTGTGAGGGGCGGGTTATGTGAAAAAAGAAGAAAACGATTGAAAAAGGAAATTGCTAAAGTTACCCGGGCGTGTAGGATTCACATAGCAAAGCTCTTGAAAAAGAAAAAGAAGAGGGAATATTAAAAAGATAATAATATCAAGTTGAAGGGAGAAAAATGTCAAACCATTTTTTTTGGGATTACTTGGGGTATGTAGAATGTAGGTCGAAAGAAAAATATTACTTTCGTGAAAGTCTAATCCAGGGTTGAATAAGATATTTTTATGAAGTTTTGTTTTTATTTTCAAACTCTCTACTTAAAAATTATTTCGTGAGGATTTTATATGTCATTAAAATTTATTGATAATGTGAATACCCATGATTTTTAAGACTTTTGAAAAAGTCTTGATTTAATACCCAAGACTTTTCCCCGATACTCTTAATTGAATACACCTAAATTTTTTAAATCTATAAGAGTCATTAAAAATCCAGATTGAATACACACAAAATATCTCAAACTTCTTCCTCTACTTACTTTCACGTCGACGTGGCCACCAGAGAGAGGGCCCTCACCACTTTTTACAGGTTTTCGGCCTTCTATGCCGCAATCGATTGAGGAGTAACAACACGAGTATCAGACACCATAAGATCAAAGTATGATTTAGAGATTATAAATATAATATTATGATGTAAACATCAAATATGTACACAGACTAGAAACCCATTTCAGTTTTAAATTATCTTCTCTGCTGACTATTTGAAATGTATGAGCATGACCTTGCACAAGAGCTTAAAATTACTGGAAGAGCATTAGACATTACTTAAATCAGTAGGCCTTGAGCATATCCTACATTAGTCTAAGTTGGTCTCCAACTAGAAAATGCTCAAAGCTTGAGAAGGTTCGACTCAGTGGTTCTAAATCAAAATTCGTTACTTTTACTGAAGAATAGCCAAAACAGGGAAGTCTTTCCCAAAAACTGATAAAGCCGACAAACTACAAAATATCTTCTCAAACCATACAAAGTAAGTATAATAACGAAGTATATATTCAAGAATGTCTTCTAATATATCTTGGAGCAAATACTGATCACCATCAAAATCATTCATGCATCAGATTCAAATAAATACAGCAATGTATTTACCATTAATAACTTCTACAGTGACGCCAAATGCTGGTTAACTGGAAACTATCTAGAGGCCTGTAACTCAAAAATTCCATCATACCATTTTCATTTTGAGAGCTCTCTCTCTCTAATATTCCCAAAAACTAAACAGTAAAATAATTATGTATGCCAAGAGGATAAAAAATGTGAATTCAACTTATTTATTTGGTAGCTCTTAAGTTGCTTTTGTTGAAAGTATCTAGAGACCTACTTTCAACAAAAGAAACTTCTAAGCACAACCAAAAATGCTCCCATAAACATATTTCTTGCCTATATTAAAAACCTTGGGTCACCTTTTCTGGCTTTTCTTTCTCTTCTTCTTGCCTTTGACTTCTTTCTCTAAACTTTTAAGCCTCTGATTAAGAACAGATGAAGATGGCATTTTTTGGGTTGTGGTTTTTGATGCTTCAGCGGGCAATGGTAGTGGCTGCTGTTGGGCAGCAGCGAATTTCTTGAGCATTTCGAAAAATGGGACAGCCGGTTTTTGATTTGTGGAAGGTGGCTGAACTGGTATTATAGGAATACCCAAGAAATTCTTTACCGAGCGATTTCTAATTACTGAAAAGTAAGGAGACAATATATATTAGAAAATTGAACAATCACTTGATGTATTCAAAAGGTCAAAAGTACGCAACAAGCATACACATTCAAAACAAGATGTGTTCCAGGGGCGGAGTGAAGTAATTTCTTTGGAAATGGGATGTGAAGACTCACTGAGTCCATAAACCAGGGAGAAAAAGTTGGAGGTAATCCAATAGCAGAATACAGCCTGTAGAGAGAGAGAGAGAGAGAGAGAGAGAGAGAGAGAGAGAGAGAGAGAGACGATGTTAATAGCCTTATTATTTATAAAATGAACGCAAAATGTTCATGAATTTCACATAGAACCCAGGATATATATTTGGACTAACGACAAAGGGAGAAAATAGATAATTTCTTTCGTATAAAGAATAATATCCTCCTGTGTTTCACAGAAGTGGCTACTTACCCCCAGCTTTTAGGCATCAGTTATTTAATCCCCCTTTTTTAATCAAAAACCCGACATTAGCTAATTGTCCTGGCATTTTCATCCATTGTTCTATCATTTTAAAGTTTTACTCTAAGATATCTATTAAATTAGGAAATCAATTATTTGTATCCCATGGTGAGTGTCTTAACATTCAACATGAACATACAAGCTTTATAAATAATGCACAATTAGAAATTGCAACACGTACCTTGGGAAAACCTGCAGTAAATGGAATTGACAGGGCCGCAAAGCCCCTTGAAACATTCTTGATGGTGCCAGCAGATGGGTTTCCCTCCAAGCCTTCTTGTGCGTTGCACTGAAAAATAGAATGAACTTTCACTTGATCAGAAAACAAGCAACACAAACCTAAGAGAAGGAAATCTTGAAAGAAAAGAAAACATGCTTTCCAAAAGGATTCTGATCACAGTCCACACACAAAAAGTATATGTTGAAAGGAGGAGACCAGGAAAAAAAAATGATATACCTACAGATACAAATTAGATGACAGAACAGGAGAAGCATGTTTTTGCAGCTAAAGGAATTTTAAGCATACCGGATTATGCTTTTCTATACCAATAGCATCCATAACTTATAATGTAAGCTGTGAAGCACAAACACTCATCCTAGAGTGGCGTGTCCATGTTCAACAAATAATTGTGTGGGATGGAAAATGGTGATACCGAAAACCCCAGATACAACTAGTTTGGTACACACAAAAATGTATGTATCGATCTTGGAAATTGAAAACATGATAATGCAATTGAGTTTTGCAAGAGGAATATCGTTAGAATATTCACTGTACGGCTGCAAGTGGCAAATAAAACAACAAATTATTCTTTTGCCTCACTTGCAGCAGCAGATAGAATTAATCTGGCACTTCTGCCCCCCAAAAGCTGGCTGCTGAGGAGGATGAAGATTGGGGTTTATGCATCAGGCAGTTTTGTACTAAATAAAAAGGAAGCAAGGAAAGATAACCATCATGTCTCATTGATATATCTTTGAATCCACGGGGAAAAGAGACAAACGATGATATATTTTGACATATGAACAGTAGATAGAAGTAAACCAAAATGCTAACCTCCACTGTGATCCAAAATGTCAACGCCGTTAGAACTGGAAAAATATACATGCTATCTGCAGTCGTCAAATCAGTAAACCAAAATGCTCCGCCATGTTTAAAAGATGGAACCTTTTCCACCATGTTTGATATCTACATACAGAATGATCAGATACACAGTGAAAATGATAAAACATATAACACATGAAACAATTAATGGAAGGAAAACACTGTCAGGTATGGCGAAGAGAAATGTACTCTTACAGCGAGGAAAAAACTGACAAAGACGGGACCTTGAATCAAAAGTCCCTTCAATGGAGTAAATGGTGTAACACCATATCTGCGACAATAAATACGTAATTTTATCAGCTTAAAAAATCATATGCAAATTATATGTTAAGAGCCTAGGCATTGTGAATTTTTCTCCTTGTTATTCACTGAATGGAGTACAACAAAATGTAAATTTTATGAAGCAGCTAAAAGGGAAGAATTCAATTATCACCCAGAAAATCACTGATGAGGAGAAAAGATTGCTCAACTGTTCGAATATGGAAACAATCACAATTCAATATTTACAACCTATACCATCTATATAATTCAAATATGCCAATACAGGCCAGCCGCCAGAGAATTCTCCATCAACCCCGTGAAGCTGGGGACTGTGCTCTTCATTCCCAACTTGTTTTTAATGACTCGAAACTTGAAAATCCCTTAGTCAACATGTCGGCTATTTGACTTTTGATAGATAAAAAGGGAGTGCACATTAATCTGCTGTTAAGTTTTTCTTCAATGAAATGGCAATCCATTTCTACATATTTGCCCGACCAAGTTGAACTGCACTGTGAGCTATACTAATGGCTGGCTTGTTATTACTTATTATAGTGAAATCTTGTGCCTCTTCCACCTTGATCTTAATGCCATAGAGTATGTTATTAATCTAAAGAAGCTTAGAAATTCCATGCTCAATGGTCTGAACTCAACCTGCGAACTTGATCTTTGCATCATGCTAACACTCAAGCTTCTTCAGTCTCAAATATGCTCATATTTTTTATATCTGAACAAAAATAAATATTTCCATTGAGTTTTGACCTACAAACATTAATATTTTCATTGAGATTTGACCTAGAAAGTAGCACTTGGATGTGAACAATTTCCCTTCAGAAGAAAGAAACAAATACAGTTTTAGTTAAATATTTCGGAATCAGCTGAAATGGATCTAGAATCCATCTTTAGAATTTTTTCCCTGAATCACTTCCTAATCAGAGTAAAAACAGTAAATTACAACTGCTGTTTGATTTCTGAAAACAAGTCATAATTAATAAAAAATAAGAAAAGGTTTTCCAGAAAACAAATTTTAAATTAGCCCGTTAGCCTATAAACCTACAACCAAGCTCATTCTCAGTTCCCATGGCTAAATAAATAAGCTTTGTTAGCAACAACTTGGTTCAATTACAGCCATAGCCCATCAGTAGGAAGCAAAACAAACAATCAAAGTAACAATTAGTTTTCCAAAGCTTCGCTACTGAATAAATTATTGGACTGATTCTTAAAACAAAGGCAAAATGACAACTTTCCCTTTCTTCCCCCTCAGCTCAGTCAAAATACAAGCTCCTAGTAAATTCCTAAAAAAATAAAGTGCTGATATTAGAAGAGCTTCCATGAAGTTTCCAACATAAAAGCTCTAAAGTTGGTCATAGATATCATTACTCTAAAACCATTATGGGAAAATTGATGTAAATCAAGTTACTAAAACTTTACGCTAATAGGTTCTATTATTTTGCATCAGTTTTAAGATCACTTTTCTGCTAACCAAATTGGTGCAAATCCAGTTACTAAATCTTTTAAGACCATAAAAATTGGCCAATACATAAAATTATGCATTATTTTGAAGCCCCTCTTCTACAAAAATTGATTCAAATCAAGTTACTAAACTGCTAGACCACAGAATCAGAAACTACTAGACCACAGAATCAGAACCATATCACTGTGTTCCCCTCATTCTCTAATACGATAATCTTTTAGGACATTATATAATTGTAAGGTGAACAGTTTCTATAGCATTTTAATAGGGTTTCTATAGCATTTTAATAGGGTGATGGCTCAACGCACAAAATCCCTTCAACCATGTGAAGTAGCATAACTTATAACATTAAGCTAAAAACACGTGATATGGGTTCTCGTATTGATATTAGTGCTTGTTATAAAGCTTGACCGCACAGTTAAACAGAAACAGATATTTATCGTATCTCTCTCCATTAGTGACAAAGGGAAGGTGCATACTCCTTGAATAATGCCTGCATCTGTGCCTGACCTTCAGCAACAGCAGTAGGAGTCATGCCCTGCAAAAATATAAAGAAGCAATACAGATAACTATTATAGACAGTTTGAGAAAAATGGAACCAATTACAGCCCGATGCCCATACCCTATTCTGCATATCTTCCTTGATCTCCTCCAACTGTGGTCTTAGAAGCTGCAGAAGATATGCAAGTCACTAAAAACGTGCTAAATACGTCAAACAAATAAGCAAGGTCACCAAATATGGTACACCGAGAATAACACCATTGTTTTCATGTAGTGTCAACACGGTAGAGGAAAAATGCATGAAATTAGAAAAGTAACAAACTTTACTAACCTCTGTTACTATGCATAAACAAGCAAAATGGTAATTGAACTGAATATTTTAAAACTAGATAATATCACAAACTGGAAGAATCGCAAGAACTGTAACCAGATTCTCCAAAATAAAAGCTCGGTAAATCTGTGATGAATGTGTAAAGAGTTACTTTACCAGGACAATTGAACTCTAGATCAAAAATCCAAGGTTTTTAATCTCAGTTCAGTGGTACTAACATTAACTCACACATGAGAGATACCACCAATTCTCATTTCTCGGTGCCACGAAATACAGGGGGAAAAAAAGTCAATCATTTAACCTAGCCTTCTTACGTGACAAGGCCATGAGTTGATGCTATAATCATCAATGCCGTGCACAACAATGTTCATCATTCTTTTGTCTATTTGGAAGGCAAACTTTGTTTTTCATGAGAATGGTAACAGAAGGGGATAACTACCTGCTTTTGAGAGGTCCCAAAAACCGCAGAATTGTGAGTATTGGAAAATACCAATATCAATTTGTTGCCAAATTTTCAAAAATCATGAAATCACGATTTTGGCTTTGGCAATTAGCACTGATTGGCCAAATTATTACATAAACAATATGGAAAATAATTTACTCTCATATGACAAGGGACCTGACATGTAGACGTAGAATGACTTTGATAGGCGATATTTGATATTTAAACATCTTAAAAGTGCCAGCATTTGCCAATATAAAAGGATATAACAACATAAAACTCAAGTGAGCAAAAAGCATGTGCAAGAACTTACAGTAAATTTTGAAGTCGCTTTCAGTTGATTTACCATAAGAGGAAGAGCTAGCCACCGAATCACAAGGGTTGTCACAATTATTGATGCCCACCTAAACAAAATAAAGTTTCCAGAAAAAAATAAAATCTTGATTTCAGCCATCTTTAAAACATTTCAGCAACAATTTGATGCACTGCCAACTCAAGCTAGATTCTGATGCATGACTCAAAGAACCAAATTTTCACCTTTAGAAAATTTTACTACAAGCATGTCTGGCTATGCTTAAAAACTTTACTTATAAGTTTTAAACTAAATATTTTTTCTTAATTGTCTAAGTTGGAAATAAGCAAGTTACTTATATTAATAGTAGGTCTTAACTTGAGAGTTACTTGCAAAATAAGTTTACTTTAAAGTTAAAAAAAAAAATTAATTATTGTTCAAAAACACTATTTTTTAACATTGGACAAAGATGCTCTAAAATAGGTATCTTTACTTCTTACAAGTTTTCAACTTTACATTAAAGTTCTAAAATTTTAATGAATAGTGCAGCACGTGGGTCAATCTAAAATTTTCATGAATAGTGCGTTGTCCGATCCTCTCTAACTCAAATTTGAAACAAATAACATTTCCAACAATTAAGTTTCACATATTGACTAGTCAAAAAATAATCACATCAAATTCATTAGGTTTTCTAATAAGCAATTTCTTAAAAATAACAATAGAAGAAAAAGATACACAAATGCCAGTTAATGAAATGACAGTACCGCCCTCACCAATTAAATCCAGTAATATTGTGAACATAATCAATCAAGTACTGGAGCATCGCCACCGGAAAATACGAATCAGCAGCCGCCGCAATCGCCACCTCATTCACCACCGCCCCAGCCTCGGCTGTCTTATCGGCCAGAATCTCCACCACATCACTCACAATCTCAATCTTATCCGCTGCCCCTTCACCCACACTCGCTGCCGACATATATCGCGCAAAAACCGGCCCATAACTAACCGGAATCGAAAATCTATGATCACGAAACAAACTTTTCGATTCATTAACCCTGCAAAAACTATTATTTCGGGTCCCAAGAAATCCTTGCTGGAAATAATTTGGGATTTTTGGGTTTTCCGAAATGGGATTATTGCTGGGGGTTTGCCGATCATTGTCATCACGGTGTATATATGAGAATGAGGGTCCGAATCTTTGCTGATGAAGAAGGTTTGCTCGAGCTGTTAAACTACGTCTGTAAGCCATTATTTTCGCTCCCTAGACCCTACAAAAAGACATAATATTCTTGATTTCATGATTTAACATAAAAAAGCATAAAAATCATTGTATAAAGTTCGAGCCTTTCATTAAAACTCTAACCTTTGCATTAATGTTTGAAATGGAATTGAAAGTGAGAAAAAACTGGCGTTGTTATTATGCTGCCAAGGTTGTAACAAGTTGCGTGGGAGAGAGGAGGATTTCGGGGTTTATGATTTTTCCTCCCTCTACATTTTTTAGAGGGGGTATTTCTTTGCGTGAATTGGGCATATTCTTATTTGAGGTGAAGTCTTGCGTTGGAATAAGATTTGCGTGCTTGTGATGAGTCAACTTAATAAAATCGTCGTGTTATAATATTAACTACCAAATATGTTACTCTGTTTATATGTCATATTTTTCATTAGTCGTCATTCTAAAGTCTAAAGTATATCATAATAAATCATAATGCTTGTAATGGTGTGACTTGTGACTGTTGGATCGAGATAGATTGTGAGTCGTCGTCTACATCACCAATACAGATGAAATCAAAGTATAACAATTTACATCTTTTTTCAAATATATCTAATCTAGAACGAGACTTACACTTCTTCAATTCTTGTGTCATTGCCAATATTTGTCATCCGTCAACGTTAAACCTTCTTTCTAATGCCTAATGCGACGCAACAAGATTCTAAAATTAATAGTAAACAGAGTTGCAATGGCATTCATAAGTGCTTCAATTATAAAACATACATACCACTCGATTTTAAGGAGGGTACCCAATTTATTTCTAAGTCTACGATGATGGTCTCTCGTGATTTATATAATCCAATTTGAGGGTACCCAATTTACTTCATTCCCACCCCCACCCCACCCCGCCCCGCCC
>CAIGRK010158933.1:0-14756 GCA_903798315.1 Fraxinus greggii
CATTTCCTGGTCATTTTCTCCAATTTTCGTGTATTCATCGATGTGAACCTAAAATATAAAATAAACAACAAATTTAGCCACAGTTCAATCCAAATAATAACGAATATCCATGTTTTAACAATTTAAATAAGTGTACGAAATAACTTATCAACTTCCTTAGACTGATAAATATGCATGGAGGCTAAAGGACAGCTTGCAGTTGTATGATCTGCCTTGAGCCCCCGTAGATTGGTGCTTGTTAGTGCACTATGTTCAGATTCAGGGTTAGGATGTCTAACTTCTTTGTTAGTACTTTCATATGGGCTGTAAATGCTGCAACTACATCTATATCGTCAATACCCGTTGTTTACTTGAAGTTTCCCTTTTAGCTAGCCACATATACTGATTTTCTACAATTCTCTCATAAAGATTCAAGATATTGTCGACGGGCGTAGTCACTATTGATCTTTCTGCTGAAATGTCGATCATGTTACAATATACATGATGCAAGCCTTAATAAAATAAGAGAACTTGGGCATTTTTAGGAACGTTTAGATTTGGATACTTTCTAAAGTAGTCCTTGACCTTATCTCATGCTCGTGGATAGGTCTCGAGGTCCTTTTGCTTAAAAGTATGGAATTCATTTCTGATCCGATGGACTTGAGAAGGCGAGAGAAATTTCAAGGTCAATTTCTGTACCATATCATTCCACGAAATAATTGTCCCAGTAAGTAGTGAGCATATCCACTCATGTGCCATCCTTCAAAGTATGAGGGAATGCCTTTGAAATGCCTATTGACATTCCTTTGTGATTGATTACTTCATAAAGCATTAAGAATGCATGTATGTATTCATGCAAATTTTCAGGTGGTTTTCAAGAGAATTTGATGTCCTGATTATTCTGAAACAAGTTAAAAACATCTGATCGAATGTGAAGTTGGCTCTCCAAGCAATTTTCGCAAGCGCACTCGATTGTTGATAAGTAATAGATTTGATGAGTTGAGAGTATCGTCACACAAGAAATATTTCAATTCAAGTTTACTAGTTTTGTATTGAATTCGAATTATGTGTCCAAAAAAGATTTGATTTGTGATTAATCTAAATTATGTTAAGAAATATATAAAAAGTGTATTTGTATCAAATTATGGATGATTTTATTGGATTTAGAATCCGCATATTGCTATACATTTAAATTTTCAATTATGTAATCTTGTACCGTTCATGTATTTTTGACAATCAACAATGCTAATATATTTAACTTTTTTCCAGGATAAATTAATTTTATTCTAATCACAACCCAAGTGTATTCCTACTAAGAACTTGAATGATTATAATGCATTAAATTTTAGATTATGTATAGATTGCACCCGTATATTGTTATTTCTAACATCTATGCCCATGTGTTAATCTTGCCGCATTCCAAACCTATTGGGTATCTTCCAACATTACAACAAGCAACTAATTATCTAATTATTCATCAAGCAATTAAATAATGTAATGTGAATGCAAAATTAATCAAGAAACGAGAGAAAGACTAAACTACTAGTTTTGGATTAAAATAAATAAACAATGTACTTCATCTTCACCCAATACCAAAATAGATCTAGCGTAGCATGATTTAACATAAATTACAAAAATAATAATAAAAAGAGTTTCCCAATATTTTTGCATAAGTTTTGTATTTATAGGAGCCAAGAATCAGGTCAAAATGGCATCCCAATTTCAATCCAAGAAGAGTTTTAACTAGTTATAGAAATTGTGGCGGAGATCCTCAGAAAAGCATGCACATATGTGCCATAGTACCTGGCGTGTGCTGGAAAAAGAAGTCCGGGGCGCACGACGTTTCACCTCTGAATAGTCTTCGACATATTTATTATAACTTTCTCTCCCGATATCAAATTGTAGCGATTCAAAATGTTTTTTTAGGAATGCTAATTTTCCAATTCGAACGTTTTCTATGCGAAATATTGGTTTCAATATAATATTGAAAATCTAGACCATAACTTTTTTTTGTTGGAGATTGATTTATGAAAATATTTTGACTATATTTCATTCATTTTACTTTCAATTGCATCCAATTGATCTTGTGTGATCTTCAATCACCGTTTTATGATTCGAATCATCTATTGAATATTTGTATTTTGGTTCTCGAACTTTAGATATTGCCCCTTTTTGCTCCTTCTGTCCAATTCAATCAATTTGCCTTGAGTTTTATTTAAAAAATGAAACTAAAACATAATCAAGCTATAATCTATGTAAATCAACAACAAATACCATAGTCTAATAGCTCATATAAGTGTACAAAATACACTTATCATCAAACACAAAAACCTTAAACATTTGTTTGCTCTCAAACAAAACTATAACCTAATCTGAACAATTTTTTTTAAACAAATATGGCTACACAATCTGCATTTGGCCTTAGTATTGTAATCTCAGTATTAAAATTATAAATTCTAAAATCTAGGAAATTAAAAATTCATTTCAATTATGCAGTTGAAACAGCGGACAATAGGTAGTCAGAATATCCTATAACCAGTTGTTCAACAGTTGTGACTGCAACATGCAGATTGTATCTATATTCTAAGGTTTTAATTAATTTCAAAAATTAACTAACATAATAAAAGATGAACGAACACCAGACGTAACACAGTAAATCTCGAAGTGAATCATACATGGGTCCATGTCATAGTTAAAACAATCCACTAAATCAAACGAAAAAAATACAATAGTCTTGATTTTGTAATTTTGCAAAATTAACAAAAACCAACCCAAAAAAAAATTAACAACAATTTCCTCATTTTCTTCTTATTTTGACTTCTTGTAGAAGTGAAATAAAACCCTCCAGTCTTGACTTTGTTGCCATTTCACTGTTGTACTCGATCGGATCCACCACTTGGATTAAGAACCCCCATTCTTTATTCACGCTAAGTAGCTTGATCGATGAATAGAACTGTATATCAGCGCTCTTATTTGTTTTCTTCAAATTTAGTTGTAGAGTAACGACAGGCTTTGAAAGTATTCGATAAAGCATGAGTCCGATCGAACTAGCTTGAAGATGGTAGAATACTCAACGGCTAAGTCACGGACTAGGATATATTTTCAAAGTTGTTAATTCCCTTCTTTTTTTGCCCTTTACTTATGTAAAGCAATAGCCAAGATTTGAAATAAATCTTACCTAAAATAATATACATAAAACCGGTAAAAATATATCAATATCACAAAAGATATCTTTGATATGTTAATAAATAAACTTAAGGAAAGTTTAATACTTTAAACCAATCTTTCCTTAAACATTCTTAATTAACATATACAAGAGTATTTAGGATTGTAGAAAATAATTATGTATTAGATGCATTATGGTAACAGAAGCACAATTCCAAGTTTGAGTGTTAAAATCCTAAAAATTACAACCATAACATTCTGTTGAAATTGCTTACCATCCAGTTAGTTAGACTGACTACCTGTTTGAACATGTATCTGGTTTTTCACGTTTTTAACAATTTTCTTGATATTTAAAAATCAAACTATATATATTAAGTAAGTCAATAAAATAATATGCAAAAATATGAAATATATTTTTCGACAATCTTCTCCTTTGGTTTGACTTAATTACAAAACTAATTTTGAATTTTTAAATTCATGTTTGTAGTGTGTTGAGTGTTGATCAAGTCATACATATGAACTACTCCCCCCTTAGTTCTCACATAGAATACACAGCTCATCTAACGCACACTAGAAAATTATGAATTAGACAATGTTCCACATAGTAGTATATAGTAAATCTAAATTAGACAGTATGCAATAAATCTGAGCAAGCAACAATGGGATAAAGTAGTGTGTCAATATTGCAAACTAAAGTTCATCAAATTCAAACAATTGAAAATACAACATATACTAACTTCCATGTACTTCATGTTTTCAACCATAAATATTTCACCAACTACTCACCCCTTTTTTTAAATTAAAAGCACACTATCAAGATGGGAAATGGAACCAGCCAAACAAACACAAATATATCGAGTTATACGGTCATCCATGTGTGAATCTGCTAATTAGAAGTTATACGGGACCAACAGTAGTTAGATCAAGGAGTTAGAGCTCAGGAGGATAAAATCAGAGATCATCACCGCTTCTTGAATTTCTTTGCACCAAGTGTCTTGGAATCACCACCGCATTTGCGGAAAGCAAAAGGTACTGAAGCATCCACAGCTTCAGTTTGGCCTGGAGGGAGGTCAGTGCGTGTCTAGCGCAGCATTTATAGGACTAGTAGGAGAATCTGATACAGTAGAAGTTCCTATAGGTTCCTCAGGTTGATACTCCGAGAATCTTGGGGTACTTTTCAGCCACGCATCCTTTATCCGTCCATCCCCTAGGTATGAAAGTTTTTCTAATATCTTGCGAATCATTTTAAAGCATTAGCAAACTTTTGACTTCTTAAGAAAATTTGGCCCACCCGACTTTTTTACAAACCTGAGCTGTCACTTAAGTATATCCAGCCTTTAGAATGTTCATTGGGCAGCATGTCTTAGAACCCTGGGGATTGGATTTGGTGTGCCATCCAAATTAGAAAATTCACACCTCCCCAGAGTGGGTATGGCTGTAGAATATCTGTCTATAGGTAGGGCATGAATACCCAAATTAGCTAGGTAATAGTAGATCAAACTGGTGTATGGCAGCTTGTACTGCTTTTTTCTCCTGGGTTCCTCATACACAATACTTTCAAATGTCAACTTAATCAAGTCCGGCCAACCTTTTTTTCCCAATTTTAACATCATAGCCTTTCATGATATATGTCACAGTGTTGGGTAAGAGCATCAAGGCTATGGATTAGAATTTTGAAATGAATTTTGTATTTTGGCAATAGCCTATAGGTAGGGAAATTCTCAATTTTGTCTGGCTAGTTCATGCCAATTAACTCCAACCACAACATCGTTGGTAAGTTCCTCATCCCTACCCTCTACAACTTCATCTATCCCCAACCAGTCCCTAAATACTGATGGGCTAAAAGTGATCAACCTCGCCCTCACATATGTCCTCCACCTAAAGGGGTTTCCAGTCTTACCAATATTTTTGGGGATATTTGAATAAAACTCTTTGACAGTGGTCTCATTGAATTTTCTATCAAAGGTCAACAACTGGTCCAATCTATGAAAGCCAACCAGGTCGTCCAATCCCACTCTCACAAATTTCTCTAGAAGCACTTTAAATTTCTCTATAAGCCTCTGTTTGGTACTCATTTTCACTAAAAAAATGCATTCTTTTGTCTTATCATCTACATTTGCTGCAGTGTAAAGGAGATCATTCGATGTTGATATATTTCCACTTTCCCATTTTGCCCATCCACTTGTGACCCATCATTAAAAATAAATAATACACAAACAACTGCATTACCACATTGTACAACACGTGAACTACAATTTGCACGCTTTGGGTATCGTGCATATTTCGTCAAAATGTATGTTGTAAATTATTTGGATTCAATTATTCACTGATTTCACCTGTACAATCCGAAAATTCAACAGATGCATCGAATTGTATTCCCAAGTTCATACAACAATAGACATTTCCAAAAATTCATGTTTCATACAAAATGTGATGATCACTGTTGCTGTACCATATAATCTCGAAGCCGGTCCCAATCACTTCGCTGCGTTTCAGCTGCGTTCATTTCAACGTGCATTTCGTCTTCGGCGTTAGGTAGGTCCACTTCGAACGGGTCATCAATTGTTTCCGCTGTAACAAACGCCTTGTCCACAACTCCGAACGACGTAAAAAATTAGAAATGCCCATTGTAGCGACAATAACAACTTGGGTTCGAAACAAATAGCTAGGCATATGATAAAGGATTTTCCATCTTTTTTTCCACATAGCAAATGCTCGTTCTATGACATTTCTGCAGGACGAGTGTCTGTAGTTAAAACTCTCATGAGCATTCCGAAAATGGCGACGAAGACCGGATCCATCATCGCGGAACTCTTGAAAATGATACAATATATCTGATCATTTGTAAGGGGGCATGTAGCCCGATCGATGAGCAAACCCGGAGTCAACCAAATAATATTTACTTGGGTCGGGTAATGGAAAATGAATTTTAGGACTGTATAGCACGAGCTAGTATTCGTGCGTCATGTTATTCCCAATGGTGCCAGTAAGTACGAACGTGAAACACAAATTGAAATCGCATGCGGCCAACACATTTTACGTCGACAGACGCACTAGCACAAATTTCATATGCGTTCCATCAATAGTACCAATGCAGTCTTGAAACAAAGGATGCTTAGTCGGGTCCGGCCTGTGGGGGCCCTCACTATCGTTGTAATCTGGTCTTGGTTGTATAAGACGTGCCGATAAGGCGACGAGGACATTGAGTACCTCCTTAAAATAATTGCATACTGTTTGCGACGAATAATTGAAAATAGTTGTCACCTGGCGGTATCTTTTTCCATGAGCTAATATGTATAAGAACATTCCAACTTGCTCGTAGATATAGACATGTTGGCTACTGCGCAAGCCATATTTGTTACGCAGAATATGTGCAAAGTGTCGCATTAGTTGTGGGTACACTCGGAACACTTGATAGCACATTTTCCCGCTATCTTCCACTGCTTCCTTTATGAACATGTGGCCATTTCGTGAAGACGGAAATCATTGAATACGACGTCGTTGTTTGAGATAGTAGTTACGGGCGTCGCTTACTTTTATTTGATAATATGTAACCCATGTCGTGACATCTTTCACTAGTTGGCTAAGAAACTCCTCATCATTGACTTTTTCTTCGTCGTCGAAGCCCGATAGAAGCACACACTTGAAGTTGAGATCATCCATTGTAGAATATTGAAGATCTCCAAAGGTTTGCAATAGTACAAAGATTTCTACACAGCAACTTCACATATCACTACTCGTGTTTGGCCAACGAAGTTATATAATAGTAAACAATCCTTGAACGTGTTTTGCTTGAGTGACATTAAAATAATTGTACTACAATGTATGAAAACAAATGATGCGTGTACTTTTTGGGCATGTGAAACATTTTTTGCTGCAATTAAAACGTGGTTCCCAAAAACAAGTTGTAGATTCCCTGTACGAATTGTCAATCATAAAATCTAAAAATAACCATTTGAAAAGAAACATCAATAATTTAAACCCATGCATGCCAGAATGTAAATGTCATGTACGAACGACAAAGGCACAATACCAACTGTAATTGTCCGCAAGAAGTACAAAAGAAATATTAATAAAACAAGTATGGGAGAGTCGGTCGTTGCAGAAATTAATGGAGAGACTTATTACGCTCGTTAAACTGCCACTCAATCCACTTAAACTTCTCATCTGCATCCCGCATGACGCTGATCATATCGCGGTAGAAGTACAAGGGTGTGCGTCGCTCGAGCCTTCCTGCTGCAAGCTTCTTCGATACAAGTGACTCCTGCATTTTTACTCGTCGCCATGATGTTTATCTTCGCCACAACTTCATCGGCGGCAATATTAGCCCGATCAACTGAAAAGGACAAATCCCGAGTAGAAACCTTCTTCTTCCCTTTTTGCGTGCTCGACGCAAACTTCTTATTTTTGCCTCTTCTGGCATTCGAAACGTGCATGCTTGAATTGCAGTTTTGTTCATTGCCTTCGGCGCTTGAACTAGTACTCTCTCCATCAATAAGGATTGCATCCCTTTGGTCGTCGACAGCACTGTCCTCAAACAAACTGAAACACGTACGACATAACTTGGTGGGGTGATTGCGTACTTGTCATCGTCGTAGCTATCGCCGAAAAGTTGACGATATCGAATGTATATTTAACTGACGTTTTTGCCCTCGAAGTCTTTGTACTCATTGTTCTCCTGCAATTGCATTAGCACATTTGATCAAAGTAACGTGATGGGGATATCATAATGTACTTTGAAGCAATGCTCAAGTGTATGGAATAAAGTTTGAACACGAAAAATCAGTATGTGTGGACGTTTTCATCCAATAAATTTTCAGCAATTCTCATGCAAGATGACTGGTGAGATGAAGACAGCAGGTTATGGAAACAAAAATTTGATCACCACAAGACACATCCTGCAATTAGATTCTGCTCCTAAATAATCAACCACGAAAATGTTACTTCCCATGCCAAGCTTATAAGTTCAATATCCCTACAGTTTTATCTTCCATAACAATATGTAAAAAAAATTCATACACATTGAAGAGGTCCAGAGCTACATCATAATTACAGAGTACCGAATGAGACCGTTGCAGACATGATAAATTCAAAATATTTTTCATACAAATTGAAGAGGTCCAGAGCAACATCATAACAACAGAGTACCAAATGAGACCTATGTAGACATGATAAAATCAGAAACCGCAACTTCACGGAGTGACCATAATATACATGTCAAAGTGAATGTCCAACAACAATTCAGAAACCTCACCTTCAATTTTCGGGTCCACCATTTGTCAGATGCTACGATCCGACCCTTCGACGGGCTGTATTCGACCCTGGTACATGCCAACAATTCCGTTAACTATTTGTGCTCCCGACGTATTGCGTCCCAGTGGTTGCGAAGTTGTAGTTTACTCCAATTGTGGCTGGAGATAGAGTTGAACGTCAAAACACGTTCCCACCCGTGTTTCGTTAAACACTTGCCGTGTCGATCGCCTTCGGCAATGGCGGTTTCACAGGCCGCTATAAACGTTCGCCTCTGTGCTTCTCTCCATCTCGCATATTTTTTGGACAATTCAACGTTTGGGCAGTCGGCGACCATGTTT
This sequence comes from Fraxinus greggii, assembly GCA_903798315.1. NCBI lineage: Eukaryota > Viridiplantae > Streptophyta > Magnoliopsida > Lamiales > Oleaceae > Fraxinus > Fraxinus greggii. The sequence continues at coordinate 8,736 of CAIGRK010158933.1, forward strand.
GACGAACCTGGACCACGAATTTCATCCGTCTGCAGGATTAAGAAGTGGGTTTAGAAAGGCGAAAAAACCACATAAGAAACGCGGTAGCAGCTAAGGTTCAGAGAATCTACCTGAGAATTGAATGTTTCCATACCTTCAGTTTAGCGGTTGAAGTGGCTGTGGTGGCGCTACTGCAGTTGCATTGTCCAATTTTACAGTGGGGAAGCCGGTGTAGCGCCAGTCGTCTGTGCAGTGGATATGCCAAATCGCTCAGTGTGTGACTTCTTCCTTTTTTGGGGCCCTCAATCTGCAAGGAAGCTGCTGCTAGTTGAAGATCTACTCTTGTTGAGGTGTGGTTGAACACTAAAGAGGTCACCATAATACGATAGCTGGGTTTGTAGCGCGGTTAGCTTCCAATTGCCATTGTTACGTGAGGGGAGGTGAGAGAAGAAAACTTCACTGTGAAGGGAAAAATCTTGGCTCTTGATTTGGGTTAAGGGTAAATTCGGCAAGTGTATACTGCTGTGAACTGTGAAAATATACTATGCTGTCAGGATATACTGGTCCAACGGACGGTTTTCTTTTTCAGGCCAAATATGGCCCAAACAGGGGCTAATTTTCTATGAGTAGTGAAAGATACGAATAGAGTCTCATTGGTTTCTGTCGGGAAGCAATAGTTTAAGAGGGTCACATAGTGTCTACCTCTTGTAAAATTGTCAAACCTGAAAAGGTTACAGGATTAAATGCAAGAGTGCCAAGCACTCTGTAGGCTCCACCTCCTGGCGTGGGAGGTGCTAACCAACTTAATGTTTGCCCCTTTCTTCCCGTGTTGCTTTTCTCTTTGGCGGTGGAGTAGTTTAAGATGATTTAGTAGAATCCTCACCATAAGGCTCAAATTGGGAGCCAAATTTTTTGTTCTCATCAGCAACTAGTGCAGGGATTTTTGTGGTTTGATTTCCTCAATAGCGGGTTCAACAGGCGTTGGAACCTCCTCAACAAGGTCCGCACTGACCCCTTTTCTCTGTAGCATGTTCTGGTTTTTTCCCATTTTGTCTAATACCTTTGTATTTGTCAATCTTCTCTTCAGAATTGGTCCCTTTACTACCATTTTCTACAGATGATTCACTTTTGTTTTCCTCAATTTGTAGCTGACAATTGGAGTATGTAGTAGGCTCATTCATTCTTCTGATTGAGCGCGGCATAGTCGAAGAATTACCCTCTTCAGAAGGTTCAGCCTCAAGAACTTCTACTAGTGGTATGTAGGGTACACTAGCAAGTTCCTCATCAACATCCAGTTGAATTGGCTCAAAAGGCCTCTCGGCAAGAGTGGCTATCCTCCGTTGTCACGAATTGCGATGAACAGGCTTCTGGCTGGAGTAGATGATTCCCCTTTCCCAAACTTGGCCTTGTTGCCTTTGGTTTTCACCATTTTAATCTGTAGATGAAGGCTAAAAAACATAGAGAGATCAAATTTAGAGATGGATTTGAGTGGTAGTATTTGTGGAGCGCAAAGAAGAAATTGTGCCCTAGGTGTGAGAATGTAAAAAGGAAAAAAATCACAATTCTATAGAAATTGCACTTTGGTAACAGCAAATTAAGGACGTAAATGGGGGAGTTTATTTCAAAACTGAAAATTGGTGGTTATTGCATAACTGCCCCACGTTCACTAGGTATGTCCTTTTGCCTCCCTAAATTTTAAAATTTTTCCCACATTTTTAATTCACTTTTAAAGCAAATCAATCTTTTAAATCCGATTTTATTCAACCCGAATTTCTGTTTAGCAAACTGATCTGTCTTTATGCTATCAGATTTAGTTTCCAAAATTTGAAAAATTAATATCCCTTTACTTTATGCAGGGTAGATTTAACTGTTAAGTTTAAATTGTTGATTTGAAAATCTACCGAAGAGCCTACACGGGTCAATCACACATAAATAATGAAATTTACCAAAATTCAACCAATCACAATATTTTTGGGCAAATTTCACGTCCAATCAATTTCACAATTAGCTTAAATTTTTTAAGATAGTCATGAAACACATATCAACCACAATTAGTTCAATTAATTTCTCAGATTAAGATGTGAGTGTCTGATAGAACCATTTAAACTAATCAATTATGATCATGTCCTAACCAAAATTGACACATGCAGTAATTATATGAGAAAGTGTATTTCAAATCAATCATCTAAAATGGCCCTGTGGATATAAAAATATGTGTATGCCAGGCTTGAGCATTTTCAATTTTCTTTTAATTCACAATCTTTTTAATTCATAGAATTGACTTTCTCGTAGTCATAGGATAGCTTTCTCTCATGATTTATGCTCATTATCAAAGACGGTTTCACACGCTATGGTGGTAGTTCTCTCTAATGAACTTGCCTGTTGATACAACATCATATTGTAGTACAAAGAGACATAGATACTGACCATATGTCTATACTCGAACACTTGTCGCCTTAAGATGTCAATCTAGTCAGTAAATAATCACAATTGAAGTAGTCACAATATCCTAATGGTACACTTACCTGGCAATAATTTACTATAAGTTAAAGTGAATACACTACACTGATTGAGATTCTAATTTCATCTCAATAACTACAAACCAATTAGAAATTAACATCTTGTGACATTTGCAAGAAAATACACAATTTTTTAATATATTTTTTTAATTTTTCAATTTATTTTTTGCTTTTACATAAATGCAAAACACACGGAAACAAAGTGAATAAACAAAATAAAACAGTCTAAGATGTGTACATCAGGATGGTTTAATGCATCATTCATACGCTCACAACTTTTTGCAAAGTTTCACATTTGATAGTATTTAAAGTCATAGTGAGTAAATCAACTAGTTGTCCTCAGTGTGAATGTGTTCCAGAGTAATTACATTTCTCTCAACTAAGTCCTTGATGAAGTGATGTTGAATGTCAATATGCTTATTCCTAGAATGATGAACAAAATTCATAGAGATGTTTATTGCACTAGTATTATCACAAAACTTGGTAAGAGAATCTTGTCAATGCCATAGTCACTGAGCATTTGTTTCATCTAGAGTAGCCGTGTACAACAACTATCGATAACGATTTACTAAGCTTCTGTAGTAGACAAGGAAATAGAGTTTTTCTTAGTTAGCGAATATATAAGATTATTACCCATGTATAAACAGCCTCCAAATGTGATTTTCTTATCATCCACGTTCCCTGCCCAATCAGTGTTTGTATACTGCAAGATGAGAGTTTGAATCTTTAGTACGCCACAAATCAAAATTGGATGTGCTGTTAATGTATCAAATGACTCGTTTAGCAGTTGTCAAGTGAGTCTCCTTTGGTTTGGTTTGATATATTGCATAGACTCGAACACGGAAGGCTTACACTTAGATGTAGTAAGCTATCAATCATGCTCTTGTACAGGACGGGGATTGACGTCCTTGCCCTTATAATCTCTACAAATCTTTAAGGACAGCCATGGCAGTTCTGAGTACCTTATTCCATAGCAAATTTTTTCATCAGATTATGCGTATACTTACCCTATAAGATGAAGATCTTTGCATTAACCTGCAAACCCAAGAAATAGTTTAGTTCACCAACCATACTTATTTCAAGCTCAATTTGTTTAAGATGAACAAACACCCTAGATTTTATTTCAGATGTGAATCTAAAATACACTATCATCGACATATATTTGTAACACAATTAATCCGAACTTAAGTTGTCTGATGGACAATATTTTATCAACATTCCATTTCTTGTATCCCTTCCTAAGGTGAAACATATTGAGTCTTTCAAAACAAACTCGGGGTGCTTGTTTCAGCCCATATAATGACATTTTAAGCTTGAATATATGGTCAGGAAGATATGTATCAATGAATCCTTTTGGTTGTTCAACGTAGGCTTCTTTATTTAAAATTCCATTCAGAAAGGCACTCTTGACGTCCATATGATAAAGTTTGAATCCCATTTGACATGCAATAGAAAATAGAAGTCTAATGGATTCAAGTTTGGCCACAGGTACAAATGTCTCTTCAAAGTCCACTCCTTCAACTTAGGTGTAACCATCATGTGCAACCAATCGTGCCTTGTTTAGTAAAATGTTGCCATGCTCATCAGATTTTTTCTTGAAGATCTATTTGGTTCCATTCATGTTTTTATCTGTTGCCCAAGGTACTGGTTCCCATATATTATTTCGTTCAAACGAAGCTAATTCTTCTTGCATTGCACTGACCAAGATTCATCAACAAGTGCTTCAATCACATTTTTGGATTCAATTTGCGAAGTGTAGCACACATTCTCGAGTTCTGTGGCAAGTTTCCATCTGGTTATCATTCCATCATCACGATTAGAGAGCACATTATAAAGAGAGTATGCCTTCTGAATCCAAGTATGAGATTGCCTTTTATCCTGTAGTTCGCTGTCTGGTGGGTCACTACCTGCAGTGGCCAGTTCAAAATAGCCAGAACCCGGAACTGGAATTTCTGTCTAATTGTTATTTCTGGAATCTGTATCACGATTTTCTTGAGTATTCTGCATATTTTCAACATGTTCAGGTTTCTGTAAATAAGAAGAGTAATCATCAGTATCATCTATTTTAACATTTATGGATTCAACAATAGTTTGAGTTCTCATGTTATGCACTCTATAAGCACGATTATTTTCTAAATACCCAATGAACACTCCTTCATCATTCGTAGGATCAAACTTCCCTAAATATTCCCTATCATTTGACACATAACACTTGCTTCCAAAAGTATGAAAGTACTTAAGATTTGGTTTCCTACCTTTCCAGATTTCATAAGGTGTTTGTGAGATACCAGTTCTCAAGCATACACGGTTTAAAATATAGCAAGTAGTGTTTAAAACTTCATCCCATAATTTAACAAGGGATTTCTTACTATTCAACATTTCCTGTAGGGACTTATTCTTGCTCTCAATAACACCATTGTATTCAAGGGTTTTAGGAGCAAAAAATTCATGAAAATGACCATACTTTTCACAAAAACTAGAAAAGCTAGCATTCTCAAAATCCTTAGCATGATCCCTTATAATTCTTATAATTTTAGTTCCCTCGAAATGTTCTTCAATGGTCAATTTTTGATATAAGACTGTAAATCTTTCCAAAAAAATAGATTTCTCCCTTAAGAAATCTATCCCAAGTGTACCTAGAGAAATCATCAACAACCACATAGATATACCACAGAGTCTTTCAGTTTGAATTAGCCCCATCAAATCCATATGCAGCAATTCAAGATAGTGACAGATAGTACGAAACTGACCTTGTTTGTCTACAGTTCTAGTTTGTTTACCTTTCTGGCGTGAGCCACACACACTTTCAGGTTTTTCTAGGAGCTTACAAACTCTTCTTATTGCATTGAGTTCTGTAAGTCTAATAAGATATCTTAGTTCAGGGGTCCTACAAGTCTCTAAAGTCAGCTTTTAAAACATGTCATCAAACTTCGAATTCAAGCAAATAACATTTATCATTAGACCTAGCACCATATAAGATACAAATATCATCATTCTTTAGAAACTTTTAGTGAACATTACCATGAGCTCATCATCATAAATTTGACCTACACTAATTAGGTTAACTTTTGAGTCAACAACAAGCAGCGTATTTTTCAAAACAGGTAATCCATCTATCATAATCGTACCAACACCCTCAATTTTACTTTGGGCACCATCCCCAAAAGTAACAAGTCTATCTACATTTCCAGTCATGTTTCTCAAACTATCATTGTTAAAACATCAAGTGTTTGACACAATCGATTTATAAGCTATATTAACAACATAGCAACTAAGATACCTTTTTTTTTAACTCAAACTTACCTTATTCTAGCATTACGATTTCGCTTTAAAGTACCAACTAGCAAGTTAACTCTTTTGTGTGATGTTATTTTTTATGTGATAAACGGTGAAGTGAATCATGTCCATGTTGAACATAGAAATTATATCTAGTGTGCTATGACTTAACTATCTGATTTTGAGAGTGTTTTACCTAATTACCCGATGGCATGATCTGAATAAAGTTTTAAAAGACTCAAAACCG
>CAIGRK010158966.1:0-15969 GCA_903798315.1 Fraxinus greggii
AGTCAAACTTAAAATCTGATTTTTTAATTGTGCATAGTTAATCCCTGACTTTTGAACTCTTCCCTGTAATTAAGTGTGTATTAAATGCTATCTTCAATTTAAGCTCAATTAAAGTGATCTAATAAAAATTAAAGTCATGGGTTTTGGGCATCTAAATAAAGTGTGTGCTGAATTATATGTATAGAGATCGGATTCATTAAAGTTGTATTTGATAATGGACCAAATACATATGGAAACTATATAAATAGGGTTAGGGTTCCCAATTCATATGTAATTTCTCATTCTTTGTATCATCACATCAACACAAGAATACAAGAGAAAACATATTGAAAATGAAGATCTAATACCCACAATCATGATTTTAACCCGTAATCAACTATCAAGAATCAAGACTATGGATCAATAAGCTGAAATCAAGATTAAGAACTCAAGAGTCAAAAGAGTCTATAATCAAGATTCAAGATCCGGAATCAAGATCAAAACTCTCTATAATCAAGATTCAAGATCCGAAATCAAGATTAAGTATTAAATAATCATTCCAATAAATTAAGGTATCTTTCGTATTTAATAATTCTCTTGATGATTTGGCATTGATGATCTTGGTAATAAAATAATTAGGTTTTCATGTTCTTAAGATTTTAAGTTTCTTAAAATTCTAACAAGTCAATTCCATGTTAAACGATTGAGATTTAAGAAAAAATTTTAGGGATGAAATTTATGCTTTGGATTCTTCAATTTTGGATTCAAATTTTAGCCCTAAATTTTAAATTTTAGATTTTTTTTAGGTATTTTCAGATTTGACAATTTTAGGAATTAATTGCTAAATTTGAGTATGGTTATAATTGAGTACTTTATTCCGGATTCAACATTATGAAAAAGTTTTGCTGATTTTGAATCAAGTTTTAAAGCAATGGATTAAACAATCTTTTTCTTTAACAAGTTGAGATTATTGCCCGAGTGTATTATAATCGGTGACCCACCTGTGCATGGTGCCTAAATTGGTTAATGGATTAAGATGTAAAATCAAGGGTTACAGTGGCTTTTTCATTGGACAGTAGCTGTAGCGCTGCAATTCTTCTCCGTTCCATTCTTTTATTTATTTTTATTTTTATGTTTTTGTGAAAACATAATAATAATAATAATAATAATAATAATAATAATAATAATAATAATAAAAGGTTAAAGGAGCAATCAATATCAAATCTTGATATTTAAAGTTTCTTTTGAATTACTAATTTCCTAAAATAGATTAATCGAAATAACACGTTATTTAAGTAACTTATCTTGTCTAAATTAATTTCTTTGGAATATTAAGAAGGTTGTGTATACGTAATTCATGCGGATATTCTCTAGCCCAAAAGAATGTCAATATTTGGCCGAATTATTTACACACATTTGATGGTTTCTTTATTCAATCAATCTATCAACTTCTATAATACTTGTCAACATTAATTCAATTCTTGTGCTTGAACCAAAGTTTAAGGGTTGGAAAGAGAACATTTGCATAGTTCTTGGCGGCATGGATCTAGACTTTGTGTTAAGGACTGATGAACCAACTACTCTTACGGATAAGAGTTATGCTAATAAAATACGACACGGATAAGTGGGATTGTTCAAACTGCATTAGTCTTATGATCCTGAAGCGTGAAATTTCAGTAACATTCAGGGGGCACTATGTCTGATAAAGTAACTACTGCCAATGAATTTTTTAAAGAAATTGAAAAACGCTTTGCAAAAGGCGATAATGTCGAAACTAGTACGCTTCGGCGAACTTGGTTTCACTAAAGTATAAGGTTAAAGAAAACATAAGGGAGTATATCATGGATGTGTCTCATCTTGCTTCAAAATCAAAGGCAATAAAGCTTGAGTTGTCTGATGACTTGCTCGTGCACTTGGTTTTGATTTCTATTTCTGCACAATTCGACTAATTTAAGTTCAATTACGAATGTGAAAATGGGTAAGTGGACTCTTAATGAGCTCTTTTCATATTGTGTGCGAGAAGAAGAAAGACTAAAGTAAGAGAGAACCGAAAATACTCTTGAGAAGTACTTTCAAGGACAATTTAAAGAATCAGGAAGCTGCATCTAGTTCAACTAAAAAAAAAAATAGCAAAAGCCAGAAAAAGAGGTGTTACTTTTGTGAAAATCTGGAACACATAAAGAGATATTGTACTAAATATCACGCTTGACGTGTAAAGAAAAATACACTTCTCACTTTGATTTGTTCTGAAATTAATTTAATTTCAATACCAAGACACATTTGGTGGATAAATTCTGGTGCCACTACTCATATAAGTGTGTCTATGCAGGGTTGTCTGAACAATCGAAAACAAATTGATGTTGAAAGATTCATTTATGTGGTTGATGACAAATTATTTAAAGTTGAGGCTACAAGGACTTTTAGGTTATCATTAAAGACTGGTTATTATTTGGATTTAAAAGAGACATTTGAAGACGGAATTTGATTTCTGTTTCTACATTATACAAATTCGGTTACTCTTGTTTATGTAGAAATAATCAATTTAGTCTTTTTCTTAATTCAAATATTGTGGGTACCAGTTTTTTATCTGGTTATGGTAACTTATATTTGCTTAGTACAGTTGCCTCTTATAAAGAAGCCTTGGACGTGAATTCACGTAATATTAGACATAAATTAACTAATGAGAATTCCATTTTGCTATGACACAAGCGATCGGGAAACATGTCTCAAAAGACAATGGAAAATAATTAGGTTTTCATGTTCTTAAATTTAAAGTTTCATAAAATTCTAACAAGAAATGCAAAGTATGTGGACATAGACATAATCAAAATTACCCCTTCGTTTCGTTTAGGATGAATATAGATTTATATAATCCACTGAATATTTGGTGGTCTCCTTTAACCGTGTACAGTTGCTGATAAGCTTTATCTGTCAAAATTATTCCAAGATGAAGTAGGTTCCATTTAACTAACTGTCTACCAATTCATTTCTAAATTGCATTGAAGAACTTACCTTCCTCTTTGTGCACAAAAAATCCTAGTGAGCGATGATTGTAAATTGCATTATCACAATGATACTGCCACATCTTTATAGTATGTCCTGCTATATAAATGTTTGTACACATTTAGTAACTCATCAATCAATTCATTTCTGAAATTCACAGCGAATAATTTGCCTTTCTGTTTGCACTCAATGCATCAGAGTCTGCAGTGATAGCGAACTGCATTGCAACTTCTTGTCAGTATATCCTGCAAACTATAATATAATTTTCCAAGTCTGGTGATCGAACTACTTCCTGCATGATGACCTTCTACACGAGACAAAATTATCGTTTCTGGCTACTTGATTTGTGGCAGTTTGCTCATTTTACCTTAGTTTCAGTCATGGTATCTACCACTTGAAAGAGTTTTGGTTCACTATAACCCTTTTTGATATGTGGGTTCACTTTGTACGTCAATTTACTGGAGGTTATTACAGCTCTGAGACTTAGGAGAAGAATAAAATTGAATTGGAATATCAATGACAACTCAGTTACCTTAAGAAGACTTCACAGTTCACATCACGAAGGTTGTTGTTGAATGGAATTAGTTACTTCATTATGTTAGTATATATGTAATTAATAGTTGACGTGATTAGTGTAATTGGAGTGATTAGTGCAATTGACGTAATGGTAGGCGAGACCATTGTAATGGCTGATTTTCAGTCCTATAATTAGAAGTTCTCACACTATAAATCGAAGGAACTCCCACTTGGAGAGGCATTCAAAACCAAAATCAACTGTATTGACATGGTATCAGAGCCTCAATCTAAAAGATGACTATTCTGGGTATTCTAATTTCTTGAGACTCACCTGGCGGATCACATCACTGTGGTAGCCGTCAAATTCAGGAGTCTCTGCGTGGAGCCGTTGTGGTTGTCGCCTCTCTCTGTGTCGTCGACTCGGCTCTTCGCATCGGAGAAGACTGTGGCTCTGTGTCGTCGACTCCGGTTCTTCGCGTCGGAGAAGACTGTGGTTGCCGGTCAGAATCTTCTGGTGTCGAGGAGTAGGGAGTGCTTCCGGGGATTTCATGATCGATCGCGAGAGAGATTGTGAGGTTGGGCTCGTGGTTGGACCCAGTTCATGTGAAATTGATTTTTTATTGGGCAAACTAATTGGGCTCGAGGGTTTGGGCTTGTGGTTTTGAAATTCATTTCTAATTAGGCCAAACGGGCTGAGGGTTTGGGCTTTTTTTATTGGAGCTGTCAATTGGGCTTGTATTTTATTTTAACAATGTCTATTGGAAATTCAGAATTTTTTGGCATGAAATTCACAGGTAAAAATTATTCTACCTGGGAATTTCAATTTCGTTTATTCATTATTGGAAAGGAATTGTGGGACCATATTGATGGAAGTGATCCTGCTCCCATGGATCCTAAAGAACTGGCAAATTAGAAGATCAAAGATGCTCGGGTTATGACTTGGATTTTAGGGTCTATTGATCTTATGATTGTTTTGAATCTAAGGCCATATAAGACTGCTAAGAATATGTGGGAATATCTGAAGAAAGTTTACCATCAGGACAATAAAGCGCGACGTTTTTAATTGGAGTCTGACATTGCCAGTTATACTCAAGGCGATCTATCCGTTCAAGAATATTTTTCTGGTTTTCAGACTTTGTGGGTAGAGTATACAGATATGATTTATGCGAAGGTACCAGATGCCTCTCTCGCTGCAGTTCAAGAAGTTCATGAGTAAAAGAAAGAGAGATCAATTTTTGATGAAGTTGTAGGCCTGAGTTCGAGGCAACACGATCTAATTTAATGAATCGCGGTCCAACTCCTTTGGATGTGTGCTCCGGGGAGTTACTTTGGAAGGAGCAACGTCTTGCTACACAAGTCACTTTCCAGCAAGACAAACTACCAAATAATGTAGTTGCCTATGCTGCTTAAAGGAAAGGCAAGGATAGAGACATGCGGAAAGCCCAATGCTTTAGCTGCAAGGAATATGGACATATTGCTGTCCACTGTGCTAAGAAGTATTGCAACTATTGCAAGAAACCAGGGCATACAATTAAAGAATGCTCCACTTGTCCTCAGAATCGTCAAGCCAATGCCTATCAGGCTACAGTTGGTACTTCTTCTTCCGCTGCTAGTGATTCACCTGTTTTTACTCCTGAGATGGTCCAACAGATGATTATTTAAGCATTTTCATCCTTGGGGCTTCAATGTAACGGTTCTCTACCATTTTCATCATGGCTTGTTGATTCTAGTGCATCTAATCATATAACTAGTTATTCTAATACTCTTAGCAATATTTGGACATATAAGGGATCCTCATACATTCAGATTGCTAATGGTAGACAGTTACCTATTCATGCTGTTGGAGATGTTAATTCCTATGTTAAAGATATTCTTGTATCTCCTACACTTTCCACTAGTCTTATATCTGTAGGTCGGTTGGTTGATAATGACTGTGATGTTCGATTTTCTCGTGATGACTGTATTGTGCAGGATCAGGTGTCGGGGAAAATACTCACGAAAGGACCTAAAGTTGGTCGATTGTTTCCTTTGCACTTTTCCATTCTCCTAATTATTTCTATGGCTTGTGATAAAGTTAACAATAAGAGTGAAATATGGCAAAAACGTTTGGGTCATCCTAGCTCTGTTGTTTTGTCTCATTTAATAAACTCTGGTTTGTTGGGCAATAAAGATAAATTTTCATCTCATCTTTCTCTTGATTGTTCCACGTGCAAATTAGGTAAAAGTAAGTCTCTTTCCTTTCCTTCTTATAGTAGTCGTGCTAAAAGAAGTTTTAATTTGATTCATAGTGATGTGTGGGGTATGACTCCTGTTATATCTCATGCACACTATAAATACTTTGTTACATTCATTGATGATTATAGCAAATATACCGGATTTATTTTCTTCGATCTAAATCTGAGGTGTTTTCTGTCTTTCAACAATTTGTCGCTTATGTTGAAATTCAATTTTCTTCGGCTATTAAAGTGTTAAGGTCTAATTCAGGAGGAGAATATATGTCTCTGAAGTTTCTTGATTTCCTTCGAAAAAAAAGGCATTGTCTCCCAACATTCTTGTCTCTATACACCTTAGCAAAATGGTATTGCTGAACGTAAGAATCGTCATCTGTTAGATGTTGTTCGTAGATTATTACTTGAATCCTCAGTTCCATCTAAATTCTGGGTCGAGGCTTTATCTACGGCAGTTCATTTAATTAATCTATTGCCTTCCAGTTTTCTGAAATTTGAAACTCTTTGTTAATGTCTGCATCATAAGCATCTAAACTACCTTGACATGCATACCTTTGATTGTATATGTTTTGTTCATTTACCTCCTCATGAACGCAACAAACTTTCCGCTCAATCTGCTAAATGCGCGTTTATGAGTTACAGTGTTTCTCATAAAGGTTATGTTGCTATGATCCATGCTCTAATAGATTTCATATCTCTCGTCATGTGGTTTTCTTCGACAATCAATATTTCTTTCCCACTCATGATGAGCCTTTACCGAAGATACATGCTCTTCCACACTTTGATGAATTGCCTTCTACTCTTGAATGGTTCAAGCCCGGATTCATGTATGAACGACGACGCCCAACTTTGCCTCCTCTTGAGCCTGACCCGCCATCTGAGGCTGCCCAGACATTGCCTTCCATGAATGAGGTGGATTCAGACAACAATCTTCGCCGTTCAACCAGAATTTCTCGTCCTCCTGATAGGTATGAATTTTCTCATACATTTTTTCATGCTATTTTCTCATCAATTCCCATACCTACATGGTATTCTGAAGCAGTAAAACATGAATGTTGGTGGGAGGCGATGGCAGACGAACTTCGTGCACTTAAGGATCATGATACTAGGGATATTGTACATTGCCCTAAGAATGTTAAAGCCATTGGTTGCAAGTGGGTTTACTCTATCAAACTACGTTCTGATGGGACTTTGGATCGATATAAGGCACGAGTGGTTGATCTCGGTAATAAACAGGAGTATGGTGTGGATTATGAGGAAACTTTTGCTCCGGTCTCCAAGATGACCACGGCGCGGACAATTATTTCTATTGCTGCTTCTCAAGGTTGGCCACTTCATTAAATGGATGTAAAAAATGTCTTTCTCCATGGTGATCTCAAAGAGGCCGTTTACATGACACTACCTTCTGGTCTGACCCCCACCTCATCCTCAGAAGTCTGTAATTTGAAGCGCTCATTATATGGGCTGAAACAGGCTCCACGGGCATGGTTTGATAAATTTCGGTCTACTTTGCTTCAATTTTCATTTCAGCAGAGCCAGTATGATTCTTCCTTGTTCCTTTGCAAGAGCTCTATTGGTATTGTTCTTCTTCTCTTCTATGTTGATGATATTGTTATTACTGGGACGGATTCCGCTTTGATTACCCGTCTACAATAGCATCTTCAGGCCTCGTTTCATATGAAGGATCTTGGATCTCTTACATACTTCTTAAGGTTGGAGGTTCACATTGATTCATCTGGTATTTTCGTGAATCAACATAAATATACACTAGATTTGATTAAGTTGGTAGGTCTTCAGGATTCATCTACTATGGATACTCCTCTACAAGTAAATATAAATTATAGTAGTGGGGAGGGTGATCTTCTATCTGATCCTACCGTCTTTTGTCAATTGGTGGGAAGTTTGAATTATTTGACTATTACAAGGCCAGATATTTCTTTCGCAGTCCAGTAGGTTAGCCAGTTCATGCACACTCCACGTCATCTCCATCTAGCTGTCATTCATCGTAACATTCGCTATCTTCGAGGCACACCTAGTCGTGGATTTTTTTTCCTGCCGATTCTTCTCTCTGTCTCACTGCTTATAGTGATGTAGATTAGGCTGGTTGTCCTAACACCCGACGATCTATCACGGGGTGGTGCATGTTTCTTGGTACTTCTCTGATCTCTTGGAAAAGTAAGAAGCAAGATCGTGTCTCTAAGTCATCAACAGAATCTGAATATCGGGCAAGTTCTACTGCTTGTTCCGAGATTATGTGGCTTCGTGGTCTTCTGGCTGATCTTGGTTTTCCTCAATCTGGTCCTACTACACTCCACGCTGATAACACGATTGTCATTCAGTTTGCTGCTAATCCAGTTTACCATGAGCGTACTAAGCATATTGAAGTAGACTGTCATTCTATTCGGGAAGCCTTGGTTACTCGTGTCATTACTCTTCCTCGTATTTCCACCGCTCTTCAAATAGCTGACAGCTTCACAAAAGCAATGACTCGATATCGTCATCAGTTTCTTGTGAGCAAATTGATGCTTCTTGATCGACCGCATCAATTTGAGGGGGATTAGTGTAATTGATGTAATGGTAGGCGAGACCATTGTAATGGCTGATTTTCAGCCTTGTAATTAGAAGTTCTCACACTATAAATCGAAGGAACTCTCACTTGGAGAGGCATTCAAAACCAAAATCAACTGTGTTGACACATTATGCTAAAGAGGCTTGCATGCATGATTTTTCCTGACCTTACAAATACAAGGAGTATCCATCTGTTGTTGTGTGNTTCTTGTGAGCAAATTGATGCTTCTTGATCGACCGCATCAATTTGAGGGGGATTAGTGTAATTGATGTAATGGTAGGCGAGACCATTGTAATGGCTGATTTTCAGCCTTGTAATTAGAAGTTCTCACACTATAAATCGAAGGAACTCTCACTTGGAGAGGCATTCAAAACCAAAATCAACTGTGTTGACACATTATGCTAAAGAGGCTTGCATGCATGATTTTTCCTGACCTTACAAATACAAGGAGTATCCGTCTGTTGTTGTGTGTAGATATGAACCTGCAATAGGTAAGAGTAGTAAAGGCCCCAATTTAGGTCCGCTTCATGTTAGCCCATGCTAATGTAGTGATATTGGGTGATTAAAGTTGCCTTTTGTCCTCATTTTTCCATTGCCCTGTAGCCTTGTCCTATGGCCAACAATATCCCTGTTTCAGGCACAACCTCACTGCATACAACTGCCAACCATAATTTGCAATGGCCTCAAATTTCACGTTTGAGGACCATTTACTGTCTTTGAGTGGGTATACCATTGGACAGCTGTTGGACCAGCAGTTCCAGGTACCAGGTACCAGGTTCCAGCATTGTTACTCATGAGAACATCAGTATAAAGCTCTGGGACTCTGAAGACTCTTTCTCCCTTCACTTTTCCGACGGAGAATTAAACTGAGAGGCAAGAAAAGACCATTAGGAGTGGAGTAATGATTGGTAGAAGATTTGTAATTCCAACTTGCCACAGCAACAAAATTCCTTTTCAAAACCTTACGGGAAGTTTACATTTTGAAATAATCTCCACTCTGTAGGTCTATTTTAGTCTGAAAAGTTTTCATCCCTTGAGAGAGGTACTCTAGTTTAGTTGAACTTAGAGACCTTTCCGTCTTGATTTAATGGCCAAATATGTTTCTCAATTTATTTTCTATTGATCTGGCCATACAAGAATGAACTAGTCATCACAGGCAAAATTGCAAGTGTGGATGATCTCATTTTTCATATAATATGTATTCAACTTTACAAAAAAATAATCATACTATGTGGATGTTTATCAAACATTCACACTTGGCAGTTTCTACCATCAGGTTTTGCAGTATAATTTGTATTATGACGTGTAATGTCGTTTCCAATATATGGTGCAGTACCTTGATGAGAACAAGAAATTGATCTTGGCAATTATAGACAATCAAAATCTTGGCAAACTTGCCGAATGTGCCCAGTAAGTGGTTCTCTGCATCCTCTGTTGTATTGGTGCGCTTTCCCTGATGACATCTTTTGTTAAAAAAAAAAATAGTTTCAGATATTGCTAAATGATAGCTAATTTTGTTTTTCATGTCAAAGAGAGATACATATCATTTTAAGTCATTCAGATATCTTTAAGATTATGTGTTCATCTATGGTTTACTTGCAGCATGTAGGGACAAATACATACTGTAACTAGCTCATTATCTGTTTTAGTTTGTGTGGTATTATTGAATGATAAGTATAGTATCTACAGTTAACTACAAAACTTGTTTTTTTTTTTTACCACATTTTTTAGTGTAGATCGAGATATACTATTTCCTTTTTCCTTCCAATATTCTTGTTGGAGATGGGGTGACTGGTGACTAATACTCTGGTTCTTCGAAGTGACTAGATCCATGGGTTCAAGATAACTAATTGCTTGTTAATGTGCTACAAGTTGTTAAAACCAGGATTACAATATTTACCAGAATGAATTCATAAATCATGCATCTGCATTATGGTCTTTTATCACGGCTCTTGATCCTTGGTTCAGTGAAGACAGCTCTCTGTAGTGCACAACTGCGAAACATGATTCATATAACCTCCCGTGTTTTTGGAAAATGATCTTTATTAGTTTATTTAAAAACTTTATGGATGTGTTTTTTTTACTTCAAACGTGTGGTTCTGGATGATCAGGTACCAGACGCAACTTCAAAAGAATTTGATGTATTTGGCTGCAATTGCTGATGCCCAACCGCAGACACCAGCAATGCCTCCCCAGGTATCTTGACGCCAGCCAGTTCAGTTTACTAATGATTTTGCAGACATCTTATTCACATGTTGGCACATACAGATGTCTCCACATCCAGCAATGCAACAAGGAGGGTATTATGCGCAGCATCCTCGGGCTGCAGCCATGGCTCAGCAGCCTGGTATCTTTTCCCCAAGAGCACCCTTACAGTTCAACAATCCACATCCAATTCAAGATCAACAGCAGCATCTAACCCAACAAGCCATGCAAGCACAAATGGTTTTACGGCCTGGTGGTACCAGCAATGGTGCAAAACACACACACAATGACGCCACTCTTGGAGGAGGCAGCAGCAGTATTGCCACTTCAAATTTAGGGGCAAATGATGTGCGAGGAGTAAACCAAGAAAAACCAGAGGGTCAGGCCTCTGGTGCTGATGCTGGTGGAGATGGAGACGAAGCAAAATAATAACCTTGTGAAAAATGTGAACTGATTGTTTGTAGAAGATTTACCGCTGTGGAACTAGTGTCTTCTGGCTTTTATGTAGTTCAACTAGGAACCGAGGATCCCCATCACCTCTTATAGGAGGCGTATGTGTAGGGTTGTTTTATTAGTGGTTATAAAGGGTTTATACGTCTTACTTCTTAGTTAAGCCTCCAGTATGGAGAAAGCATTTGTCTCAGCTTTGATGCCTGTTGTTCTATAATAATTTAGGATCAATGCCATAAATTTTTTGTGTCCGATTTAATCAACTAAACTGTCACGTGGGATACGGATTAATAGACTTGAATAGATGAAGACATAAAATTTCATTTTCGAAGTTTAGATACTCATAATCGTACCAATTGAAAGGTTGAGGAGCTTACGGGTAAATCAAAATAAGAACAGACGAGTCTAGAATACAAGTATTTAATATATTTAAGTTACTTTGAAATAACTTTTATTTGTCCAAAAAAGTAGACGTAAATCCTAGACGCAATGGAGCAGTAATTTTATTTTTTGAAGGGTTTCAAATTTTTTCTCTTTCTTCTTTTTAGGCTTATTCTCAAAATAATTTTTTGTGTGCAACTAAGTGCCAATATAAAAATTAAATAAATACCCCAAAACTTGCTTTAGCTTTGGAATTGACCCTTCCGTCCAACACTCGGGATATCGGAAGAGAAGTCTTGTGGCTTACTCATGGCAGACTATCTTTGACCGACAAACGAAAAAGGTTACAAAAGCCCAACCAGACCACCGCCACCGCAAAACAAGAATTCCTATTGTGTGATTTTGCAGTAGAATGGATTCTTATGCAGGTGATCCTTATGCCTCTATTTGGCACCTCTGTAAAACCCCTTCCTTTCGACTCCCCCAATTGCCTCCACCGACCCACCCCTCCGCCGCCGACCTCCACCGCGTAGAATACTGTCTCTTTGGCCCTGTTCCTCAACACCTTCTTTCTCACTATCTATGCTTTAACCCAAACCCACCCAATAGCCCCATTAACCAACAACAAGGCTGTTCGTCACTTCAGGATTCACAATCACCCCTCAATTCCGTGCAAGATTCTCAACTACCCCTTAGTGAACTTTGCCTTGACAAGAATGATCAAGCTACGACTCCTCCATGTTGCAAAGCGTGTCATGAAGAAGATCCACTCCTATTACAAGGCTATATAGACACTTCCATACTCTGCATTAATTTTCAAGATTCCCTGCCCCCAATGCCCCGAGAAGATGAAAGGAATTTGGGGGCTGGAGACCCATATGGTGAAAATTCAATTTTGTTGCTGGAAGAGCTCAAGGAACTAGCTTTGTGGGATCAAGATTCTGTTATGGATGATGATGATGTTAGGTACATGGTTTCTGTCATGTCCAAGTTTAGGAAACATCAATTTGTTTCAGAGGCAACTATGAATTCTAGGTATGAATTGATGTCTGAATTTCTGGAGTCGAAGAAACTGGAAAAAGTTTCTGAGGTAAAATCAGATAAATGCTTTACTCGAAGTATGTTGACTAATGCTAATGCCAATGCCTCTACGTATAGATTTACTGATTTGGATGATTATCATTCGACTAAGAAGAAGTCCAATGAGAAACGAAAAGAATCCCAAGTGGAATCTGAGGCAAATTTGGTTTCGAAATTGACAGATGAAAGTGCCAATCATGAAATCATTGATATAATAGAGGATATGATTTCACCCCAGGAAAGAACAAGTGCCAAACCTGAGGTTAATCCACTGGGGAATCAGAATAAGAAAACAGTTGTTTGCTTTAGTCATTGTCACTCAAGTTTTGAGCACTTCAAATCCATATCTAAGGCAAGGAAGAGATTGCTAGTGGATTCAGATGAGCCTTTGTTGAAAAAACCAAAACATTCCTTATGTGCCGATTGTAGAATAAGCGTGCTATAGAAAAGTTGCTGCTTCTTTTGCAATACGTTTTGGTATACATTCAGAGAATGAGTTTAAGGGATATAGCTTATCATGCTTGTCATTTGTATGGGAGGTTTTCAGTTGGTGCTCTTGAGAATCCTTTTTGTTCATCTGTGGGAATGATGGAGGTATTATTGGTCGTCTTTTGTTAAATTTCCTATATCTTGAGAGTTCCTGTATAGTCATTTTAGCTGGGAAATATGCGACCTGGAAGCCAGAAATATAAGAAGCGTATGTATCTCTATGACCAACTTTTGTACAGTTATTTGCATCTGTTATTGTGCTTATCTTTGGTGCTAATAGGTCCTGTCTGATTCCATGTCTCCATATTTGGACCTTTTATCTCTTGTTCTAGTCTTCGTTGGAAATGATTAAATTTCGAAACCTGAGCCTTAATTCTACAAATGCAACATTTATTAAAACACGCAAAAACTTTTGCTCCAGTTATATATCATCCAAACTCAATTAATGTTACAGCATATAAATGATTTGTTGCAAAAACCTGACCACATATTAGGATCCTTATTTGACTTAAGTGGTAATCGACTTCTTCATTTATGTATCTCCATTCCAAGCTTCTAGCAGTGATCACTTCATAATTGCATGATTTAATTTGTTTAAAATCACGGATATCCAAAATGGAAACAAGATATTCCTAATTGGATTAGGAAGGACTTATTTTAATTAATGGTTTTAAATATTTTTATTTTGAATTATGACTCAAACCATATTTATATATGAATTCTGTTCCTAATGGATGCACCAATTGGGTGTATTGATATGTGGGATAAAATGATACAAAAATAAATAAATAGATAAATAAAATGAAAGAGGCACGATTAAAGCCTCCGTTTGGCAAGAATTATAAACGATTTAATTTAGAAGTAGGTAGAAATGTGTGATGGATAGTACTTTTGGGCCCATTGGAATGTGTGAAAAATGAAGTTTGATCATTTATAAATGATTTATAAATTTTGCCGAATGGAGGCTAAGACTACCAACTTTATGTTGAGGCTTATACCTTGAGTGCCTCAAGGGTTTCATGATGGAACCAAAACTCCTCGACACTTGATTTGGCCTTTTTAAACATTAGGTTTGACTTAGGGAAGAGGATGTGATGGAATTGAAGATTCCCAATTTGATTTCAATATGGTGTTTGGTGAAATTGAGAGAGTGGCAATGGAATAAAAGTGATGACATGACAAAGTATACTCTTGAGATTTAATTGAGCTATATACTCATTAATCTTGCATTTAAAAGTTAAAATTGAAGAATATTAATAATTCATTAATGAAATGCACTTTTAAGCTTAAATGAGTATAGTTGGTGCTAATGTATTTGCACTCATTTCTATGTGTTAACAATGACATTTATAATGATTAATTAATGGAATGTGTGTCTTGCATGCTAATTTTTAATATTGTTGCTAATAACATCATAACTCAAAACTTTTTTGTCGTGGTTCACATGTCTAGGGATGTTCGCGGTGGGAAGGGTGAGAATCTGGTTACTTTGGATGGGGTAGCAGCTCAATTACTTGCTTAGTAATAACGCTTTCAGCTTGTGCCGACAGAAGCGCACACTTCTAGTTTGTTGACCACTCTCTGTATGAAGACTTTTATAGTAATTATGTCGATATAGGCTCATGGAAAGATGATATTATTGGAACTCGTAAGGGAAGATGACTGATATTCTTATTTGGTTGGTGGAGGGGAATTCATTGTTGCACGTTGCATCTTTTTTCTGGAAAAATATTCTTCGTTGTACTGATTTATTTGCGGGGGTGATGTCTATGAGATGCAGCATTTTGGTGTCTATTGCAGAAACGGATGGCTAATGATTTCAGGACTTGGAAATAGTGGAAAGGGTTGAAAAGAGAAATCAATAATAACAATAGATTAATGTCTGAAGCTTACACACTTTAGCGGTTAGCGGTTACTCTCTTGTTTTGAACAGTTGCAGTGGTGACCATCAGCTCAGGGATCTGTCGTTCTGTTTCATACACGATTCGAACCCCAACACCATGGTTCGTATCCTGGCAATGAAATTTGAAATGGAATTAATTTTTGTAATTGCTCAAGTTCTTGCTGAATACGAACCCCCACTGGCCACATGAGGTGAGACCTGAACTTTCGTTGGGTGTCAACAAATGACTAGTTATGATGATGTCCAAAGATCTTACTTTGTAGACGTCATTATGTATGATATGTACTTTAGAATTTTATAATAGGTTTTTGGATCAGATTTGTATGTGATATTTTCTTCTTGTCTCTGGTTGTGACACTTTAATGTGTACTATCTGAGATTTTAATATTTGAATAGATATTAGTACTGCTTCCATATTCCATGTATTTATTGAGTTGATATGCAAATGAAGGTTAAAGTTTACCAATGAACCCAGCAATGGCATATCAAAGCACATAGGGATATGGGCTCATGTCCAGTTCTCATTGACAAGAAATTCCGTTTGCGATCTCATGGCCCATAAGTAGAAGCGTAACCCGCAATTATAAGATGCCATAAGTAGAGGGTGTGGATTCCGCACCTTCTCAGCTTATAAGAAAGTTTCTTAAGCTCCATCCAAACATGCTCCATACCATATGTGCTCAAAGAGTTTCTTAAGTTAATGAGAAAATTCTCTGGCCAACATCTGAAGGAGACTCAATGTCAGCCAGGAACAACAGGTACTGCATAATATAAACCTTAAGAAATTAGAAATGCTACAAGGTATCAAAAAATTTAGGGTATCAATTAAGAAATCCAAATATCTGAACAAGGAGTTTGTAACGGATGTCTGATATGAAATTATCTCAGTGAAATCCGGACTTCAAATTTTGCAAATTGTGAGGAATCTCGAAATTGTTCATCCTTGAGAAATATGACTCAGACGTCGTTGGAAATAAAAACTGAGGCGAATAACTTGCTCAGAAAAACGAAGGGAAAACTTCATCCACGGTCCAAGTCTTGAGTTTCATTCATCTTTTGTTGAGCTTCATGTCTTCTTTCTTTAATATTAGAGAATTTTCTTTCTTCTGTTTTAGCCTTTCTAGAATAAAACTATGTCATCCTCTATATGTGACCTCGAAAATCTA
>CAIGRK010159006.1:0-15030 GCA_903798315.1 Fraxinus greggii
GGTTGTGGTGTGATGTGTTTGTTAGTGGTGGTAGTGGTGATGTAATAGCGGTGGTGGTAGTGGATGGAGATTCAATAGTGATGGTGGTTGTAGTTTTTGTTGGTAGTTGACTGGATTTGATAGCAACAATTTGATGGTGATGATGTGGTGTTGGTGTCGATGGTGGTGGCGACAGTGACGAGGATGGTGGTGGATCGGGTGGATGCAGTGGCGGTAATGTTGGTTTAGAGTTTGGTTACATGTGACAAATTATTTAATCATGACCTTAAATTCGTTAATTTGGGATCAACAAATTTGAAAATACTTGACTAATTGATAAATTGTGATCTATAATTTTTTATCTGTGACCAAGAAAATAAATTGTAACATTAAAATTCGATAATTTGTGACCAACAAATTTGAAAATGTGTGACTGATTAACAATAAAATTTTTTTTCTGTGACCAATAAAATAAAACGTGACTTATAAATTTTTTATTTGTGATCTCGAATTAATCTATGACCAATTAATTATTTAATATGTGATCAATAAATAACTTGTGACCTATAATTATGTACATGTGACAATTAATTATATAATTATAATTTTATTATATTTAATTAATAAATAAATACTTGATTTTTGTATAAATTAAATTTAAAACCCGATTTTTGAATTGTACAAAGTTAATGCCCCTTTAATTATTCTAATTAATTAAATTTTAGTCCATGAATTAATTAATCCACTTAATTAATTCGTAGTCTATTAACAAGCAATTTAATTAATTAATTATTCAACACTTATTAATTAATTAATTAATTAGTGAATCACATTCTTCCAGTTCTGTTTTTTAGTGTAACTCATTAGGTTCTCGATCACGATACTTAATAATGTGAATTATTAATTTGATATACTCAAAATTGATAAATTAAATTATGTTTTTTTTAATTTATCACTAATTTACATCTATCGTCCCAAATTGTGTGCCGGGAAATACATGTGGCGGAAAATGTTAAGTGATATTACAAAACTAAACTTGTTTGTTTACCATGAAATTATAATTCTTTCCTCAATATGATCCGATCAATTATGAGATATGGATACATGTCAATCTCAATTATCGATCATATCTTTCATCCCACTATTAAGTTAATAAAACTTGAAAACTCTTTTTCGACTTATGAGTATACCTTTATTAAAAATTTCGTTATCAACTTAATCGAATGAAATGTAAATCATAATCTCTTAATATTTAAGAGTGATAAATCTTCTATTGATCATTTACGACATTCATATGATTCTTGAAATATTCGAACGATGTAGTATTAGCGACCCCTGTCAGAGCAACATTCAATATCATCAAAGTATAATTTTTCTCATATATGGCACCATGAAGACTTCAAATCGAATGACCAATTCCACTACTAAACGTTAGAGATTAACCACTGACATTCAAATAGTCATCCACGTTAAATTTCCACAGTAGGTCTCCAATATTTTCTTTTATAACAAAACAACCACATATTCATTTAAGTGTCGTCACACTTTAACTTGTGAGATCAGTTGCTTATTTTATAAGTGGAAATGCCATATGTGATGGTCTATCCATAATAACGATATTCATAACCTGTTATTACTTACGACAACAGATAATTTAAGATTCAGTCATATATAATTTGTATCTCACAATCACAACTCCTTGTGATTAACAAATCACCAAGACTTGAATCTTCGGATTCTATTATTTAATTTATTAGAATATTAATTCAATTAAATAATAGATATTGCCATAAATATACATCGATTATATATATTTAAAGTGTTTATGTCCAAAGTTGATTGGACCTAGGGCATAACACTTACANTCTATCCATAATAACGATATTCATAACCTGTTATTACTTACGACAACAGATAATTTAAGATTCAGTCATATATAATTTGTATCTCACAATCACAATTCCTTGTGATTAACATATTATCGAGATTCGATTCTACGAATTCAATTATTTAATAGATCTACCAAAAAAATAGAAGTGAGTGATTAGTTGTGATCGATTGAAATTTATAGATAAATAGAACTGAGTGATTAGTTGTGAGCGATTGGAATTTATAAAGAAATAGAAGTAAGTGATTAGTTGTAATAAATTGAAATTTGATAATTTATTAAATAATTTATCATTTACAGCAAGTTTTAAATTATAATCGCATCAAGAAAGAAAAAAGAGGAGGGACAAAGACATAATAGTGACATGGAGTGAGGGCATAACAACTTGAATCGGAATACATGTCGTCTTCTGTATATTTTATATCCCAATCTAAGGTAGTGTTTGGCCCCATTAATTTTTTCAAAATTTTTTTTCTCTTTTTTAATTATAACCACATATTTTTCAAATAAAATAATATTACACACAAATCTAAAACTCTCAATTATTTTTCAGGAACATATTCTCACATCAATCACCAAACAACCCCTAAATTAAATGCAGAGGGTACGGATCCCTCCCGTGATAAAATAAGAAATATGGAATTTGGCTGGCATTCACGTATGAGGAATGAATGTATCTAAGCCCATGTTTCAGAATCTATCTTGGCCGCAGTTTTTGAAATAAAAGTACCTACTAATATCAATTTAATGTTTTGCAACATTATTGGTGAGTCTTTTATGTGCTTGCAGAGCTTCGGTTTTCACTTCTCTGGGATTTTTTTTCCAAATAAATGTAACATTAATGAACTGAACGAGCTAGTGAAAAATAATTTGCATAGTCGGTCTTACATTTATTGACAATATAAGTTGTTGACCTCGAAATTTAGTGAGATATGTGGTCAACAGTTCTCGATTCTACCCTCATTCACGTGTAAGTTGCCTGCACATTTGGACAAAGAATTGGTGCGTGTGGTTGTATCTCTGATGGTGGGAAAAGCAGTCACGGGCAGTCCAAAGTTCAAGTCAATCAACGGTGAAAAATGTCTTTGGGTGTGGAAAGACGATGAACTTGATTGAATGGATTCGGGTTGCAGAGATAAATACCATTTTGTTTAGCAAAACATCGTGGATGTGTGAAATTGCATCACCTTTTGAAGACACTAATTGTATCCTAATTCTTAAATGACTTGAAAAGCAATCACCATATGTTATACGTCGTTATCTAAAAATGGCCTATAAAGATTCCTGTTCGCAAATTGTCAAAATCTATATCATATAGAATATCTTTTTACAGAAGACTTATTGGGCGAAGTGATGTTTGTGAAGCTGAGGCTCATTGATTCGAAAATGCACTATAGCAATTCGCGGTGCCTCTTCTCGATCATGTGCTTTGGATGAAGTGATGTTGGTTCAATGAAGTGCCATAATCACCTCGCTCATTTGCTTGATTGCTTCAGACTGAGTTTGCGCGGACGGGGTGATGTGAATTGTCGGTTTTGCTTGCCGTCTTATTCTTTCTTAAATGACTGTTACGTGATTGTCTCGTAAGACGAGACATAACATAAGTTATCTTTGTTTATTGTTGTATAAAGAAGTATTACAAATGCATTTAATAGAAAATGTAATGGTGAGCCTTCTTAGTCCCGTTTGATATTTGATTAAAATTCAATTAAAATTTCAAATCAAAATTAATAATTAATTTTTTCCACACATTTCATGGGATCCACAATTTTTCAACTATACATTTCATCAAAATTTATTAAAAATATGATTTTAATATCTACCACTCTTAACTCTTGCACCCTTAGAGTTTGAGTCGAAGTTTTTTAACTAGATAGTTTAGTGGTTTACTATTCGTCAACATATTAAACTACGATTTATTATAATAAATTATAGTTTTACTACTTCACTAGAAAATAAGTTAACAAACGTAAAGATGAGAGTAGAAAAGAGAAATTGAATGGGGAGATTTAAATTTGTTAACAAAAATAAGAAATTGACCAACCGATTTAAGTGTAGTAAGTAGTAACCATTGGTTATGGAAGATTTGACCTGTTGATGTTGTTGTGTGATTGGTGAGATTGGAACAGATTGGTCGAATCTAAATCTTGTTCGACGATAATTCAAGTCTAAGTTAATAATTAATTTTAATAACTTATTTAACGGTATTTAACATTTTTCAACATTCAATCAACTTTTTATCTCCAAAAAAAAAATATTAAAAAATTAATTTTAGTTTACACCAAACCGGAGATGAAATCAACACTCCACATTGTAAGCTGTGCTGACTTTTTGTCAACCCGTCACATGCCGCCACGTCAACAATCATCGGTGGCGCGTCCTATCAGTAGAAAATCTTGCACAAAACACCGCCTCCGTTTCCATTAGTGTCGTGTGTTTTGCCATTGCTAGCACCTTACTTGCAAATTATGCAAACACAATGAACATGTGCTTAACACGTGGACGGAAAAGGACACAAAGTGGAAAATGGAAGGAATTTTTTGCATAATTATTGAATATTCAACCATCATAGACATAGGCTAGAAGGGTCGAAAATAGTAGGAATTTGTGATTAATTCGACGTAAGGTTTTATTCATTACCTTATCATTTTAAAATTATGTAAATTCCTGAATAGTATTATGAATGACATTGCGACGATGTGCGAAAATTGTGTCATTGATTTGAAAAAGTGTTGCTAAAATCAATGGTCCAAATTGTTCCGATCATTTAAAATGTGTAGCATAAATTGTGAATTATTTTCACTTGTTCTACTAGATAGGGACCATGTTAACATATCATGCGGACTCAATGCGAGCCGCCCAAAAATCGTGGGGGCGGCTCAGTCTATGATAGTGTGTCAATTAGTGGAAATGTCCGTCAACAATTGCCACCCAACAACTAGGAAAATACTTTTCCATTAGTTGAAAACTTGTCATCCTCCCTTTTGGCATTTACCCTACATATTGGCGGGGCCTGCGGGCTCCACAATTCCACCTTTGGCGGGAAGACGAAGCAACCAAGGTCCACTCGTCTCTACTTTCGTAACCCACTTGTCCTCTCCATCACTTCTTCACACTCAAATTTCACTATTTTAATCAAAGAATTCTATCATTGACAGTCATCTTTCTTGTTTAAAAGCTTAGAATTTTTTTTTTTTTTTGATCACCCAGGTGTCCCAGTTTCGTCAGACTAAATTCTGGACCCCAAGCGTCCGGCCCCTCATCGGCTAAGCGAAGGTCAATCGCGGA
Organism: Fraxinus greggii; assembly: GCA_903798315.1. Classification (NCBI taxonomy): domain Eukaryota; kingdom Viridiplantae; phylum Streptophyta; class Magnoliopsida; order Lamiales; family Oleaceae; genus Fraxinus; species Fraxinus greggii. Next base: position 5,156 of record CAIGRK010159006.1, read on the forward strand.
ATGTGCACGAATTGGCGCCCTCCTGCACCGCTTATACTCCTAGCCCTAACGGAGTCCTCCTCGCTGCCTTCCACACCCTTACCTTCCACAATAAATTGTGTCTTTCAAGAATGTGCCTTCCAAGATTCGAACTCCTCACACTGAGATTGCGAGCCCATAAATGTGCCTTCTTGTGTATTAAATTAAAATCATGACGATATTTCACATCTAAGTTAAATTTCAATACATCCACAATTTTTCCACGCAAATACTAAAGCCTTATATACATATATTATGGCATTTTAATGAAAAATTGGTGGTTAAAAAAAAATCAAATTTACCTATTATATTATTTTATTAAAAAATATATAATTAAAAATAAAAAATAAAAAATATATTTTAAAAATAATGAAAATATGCATAGGTGAGAGGTCACGCCACCTGGTGTACGAAATATCTTGCCATTTTTCACATGTGCGCGTGGGTGTATCTTAGTGGCAGTGTCGTATGTAACTACAGAAATTGTTGGTATATGGTATGGGATTGGTTGGGGTTGGGAGACAAGGGCACATCACTGTTTCGATGACGTGTCAATAGGTGAACGGTTGGATTAAGGATTTTCTAATCATAGTGCAAACATGATCACGTGCTATATGAACGGTCACTATTATTTTAAGTAACGCTTGAATAATATTTTATTTACATTATTAGAAAGTTATAGACTTGAAATGTGGTGTAAATTACTTCACTGACTTGTTCAGCTGTTATTTATTTGAATGGCTCAATTTTGTTTTGTATGGATGGAAATGTCTACACCAAGAGAAAAAAATGGAGGATGATTTTCTTATTGACTATTAGAAAAAGTCTTATTTACCCCTTGACAAGAAAAGAATTTGATAAAAAAAGTAAAAAAAAAAACTTATATACATAAATACATTTATATAGCCCTTGTTGGATATTAATTCACATCTTGATTTTAATTTAAGTTAAAGTCAACACTTAATTACAACTATAATTTAGTGGGACCCACAAAATTTCAATCACTCATTCATCAATTTTTATTAAAATTTATTAAAATCTGATTTTAATCCCTACCAAACGGATGCCTATACCTCATTATACATTTTCGTGTTTTAAATCATAGTATTGCTTTTTAGTAATTAAGGATTGATTGGTTAGGAATTTTGAAAGTTAAGAACTACTTCAAAAAAAAATAAAAAATTGCTTGTGAACAAATTTAAATATTTTTTATCCGACTAGAAGAACTTTAAGATGGAACTTACTTAGGGCCTAGGGGTTGTTTGAGCCCCATTTTTTTGAAAATTTGTTTTTTTAAAATTTATATTCAACCACACATTCTCATAAAAACCCAAAAATATGTCAAATTGACCATAATTAAATGTTTTAGTTGTCTTTTTTGCTTACTAACATTACCAACTTTCATCTTCTTCAAAATATTGTTGGTCTTACTCAAAACGTTATTTCTACATTGAGGCTATTTTTTGTGGAAAACATATTTTGCAATAGTGATTTTTGAATAATGTACGATTAAAAATTAGGAAACAATTTTGAGTTAACGTGCAAAAGTATGTTATTGGGAAAATGTGTGAATGAAAAAGAGTTTGAAGCAAATTTTTTTTTTAAAAATGGGGTTCAAACATGGTCTAAATATTTTTTTCTAGTCTTGATGTGTATGCTATCTCACTCACAATTATTTATATTCACAATAAGTAATATTGTTCATAGTCTTTGACTATCATAGACAACATATGTAGCGGTAACAAATCGCGCATGTCTTGGAATTATTCATTTTTCAATAATAAAAAATTAAAGGCAAACGATTCATTTAACTTCTAAAGAATATTGAATAGTCTTTCTCCTTTCCATTCGCCCACCCGTCCGGCTCCATCTGCATACGCTGCTTACAGTAGGCAACGACTCTTACGAGGACATTTCCCACTAATAATCGTGTTCTAAAAAGAGAAAACAAAAAAGTAAAATTATATTTATTATACTGTTTAATCTTTTATTTTTATCTTTCAATGTTGTTCAACCTCATTTAATACTCTACAATAATAAATAATTTACTAAATACAAGTGACACACGACACATTCATTCAATGATAAATAACAAATTCAATTCAAGTATTTAGATGAAACATAAACTTAAATAAATTTAAATTCTCTTGAATCCTTCTTGTAACAGGTTTGGAAAACAAATCTCACGTGAATTTAATTCCTAAAGTGTTTATTCTAATCCATCCCCTTGTTTTATGGGATTCTATTAAATCACGAAATCAGGAAAAAAAAAAAAAACGAAAAAAAAAAAAAAATAAAAAAAAACTTTTCATCTTTTCTTGGTTTTGCAGAACAAGGCATGGATGCCGATCGGGGAGAGAGAGAGAAGAAAATGGTGCCTTCTCTTTATTTTATTTTTCTTTGTCTAGTAGGTCATGTAGGTCGAGCTACTTAACCATATTCTTTCGATCAAGTGAACTTCATCCAACATTTAATCAAATTTCGTGTTGGTCACTAAACTTATGTTTCGTTTCATTTGTTTCAAGTTGATGTCTTGATGAACTTCGTTTCAAGTCGATCACTATGTTTATTCTCGCTATCTGGTCCGATAGAAAAATAATAATGTGACATTTGATAATCAACAAATAGATTGTTACATAAGGTTTTTATTTAGTCAACTAACTTTTATAGAAAAAGTGATAAAATACTATAAATCTTAAATCCAACTTACAACTTTGTGATAAGAAAATAGTCGATATTAAAAATGAAGTACAAAATAAAATAAATAAAAGAGTCAAGCACCAAATTTGTACAAAATACATTAAAAAAGAAAATTATTTAAATGGTTTTCACCAATACAACAAGGAGAGGAGAGAGAGAAGAATGGTTGAGTTGAACAACGATAGACATAGTCAATTGAAAATAAGCGAAAAACTTGTTGAATTTTCATCGAACATCAAACCACAATTCTAAATCACAAAAAAAAAAAAAAAGGAAAAAGTATAAAACAAATAAAGGAAACAAGAATTTCTCTTTTTCAAAAAGAGTTCATACTTCAGCGGCAGAATCGTAATTTTAAACAAATACTGTTCTATAATCGTCCGCAGAAGTAAAACAGTAATTTCAATTGGTTCGTGAAATTCACCGGAGGTTTGAGGGTTTAAATAAGCGTTTTGCCAGCTGTAAAGTATTTATTTTTGGAAAATGTCAAAATGAAATTTGAAAAGTTCATTACTGATATGTCAAAAAGAAATTGAGATTTTTAAATTTTTGTTTTTTTGGTTGATTAGATACTGATTCAATCAAATCTCGATACATATATTGATAAATAAATCTGTAAGCGACGATAGTAACTCCCGATGTGATAAGTATATTTTACTCCCTTTCTGGTTTATATAATAAAATATGGTCTAGATACGAACATACCATTATTGTTTTAAGTAATCCATACATACATACACACAATCTACACATACATGGAGACGATCTATACATACAATAATATATACACACCCCACCCAATCCCCACCTACCCCCACTATTTAATGCAATTTGACCGCTTGGGAGAAGTGAACGCCAAAAAGCACTATATTGTTATACCAGTAGGCAGAGTGAGTCATACAGAGAGAGAGTGGGGGAAGAAAAAGACACAGTAAAGCAGGTACAGAAAACGTATACCCTTTTGTATGAATGCACAAATTTTTATTTTTTTATATTAAAAAGAAATTTCTCTGATTTTTGATGCAAGACATGATATTTTTTTTCTTTCTCTTGAGATTTGCGTATTGTTCAGTCAATTGTTTTTGGTTGAAGGTAAAAAAGAACAATATTTTACAGTATTTGTTTGGCACTCTTGTCTATATAGTATATAGTATGTATATACACACAAAACCCGGTGTTATTGTTCTACTAACCTAGTAGAGGTCTATTCTATATTACTGTTGTGTCTGCAAAATTTCGATAAAACCATAAGTTGATCTTTGTTACTTCGTATGCTGGAGAATTAATAACCATAGAATCCTAATCCTCTGTAAACTCTTTATAGAGTTTTAGATCGTTGGTTCTTGATAGATATTGCGTCTATTTCTTGAGTATTTATTTCTCTATAAATACTTGTATCTGATCCCATTTTTCCCTCCTTTTCTGGGTTCTCTTTTTCCGAGAAGAATTGGGAGATCTGAGAGAGAAGGGTGATTTTGGAATCTAAGAGATTTTATGTCGGCAAGTTTTGATTTGGGTGTTGTGTTTGGAGCTCCGTTGAAGCTCTGTTCTTGTTCTTACAAATCTTCCTCTGCTTTCTGCATGCAAAAATCCCTCTGCTGTGAAATCCAGCAGGGAACCTTCCTTCTCTTCCAAACTGTTTCGATGCGTTTGAGGCCCAAAAGGTACGCTCTCTACCTTAAACCCATATCGTTTTTACTTTTATCTGTACATACATATGTTTGTGGGTGCTTGTGTGTAATGTCTTTGTATTTATTTGTATGTATTTCTGCGAGATTCTTGTTTTATGCTAAATTTTATTGGTTTCGGGTTTTGTGAGATTTATACATAGGCATGTATTTATGGGTGAATTTTTGAGATTTTTATGATTAATGTTCTTGTGGGGTATTGGGTTGTTTTGAATGTTGATCTGGAATATTCCTGTGTTAATTTTTCTGGGTTTTGTTTGTGTTGCAGGACTTGTTCTGGTGTAGAGTGTTTTGGTGGATATCTTATAAAGCGATCATTAAATCTTTTTGTGTTCTTGAGAGGTCTACTCAACAATCCGTGATACCTTATTTCCTTGAAACCAATTTTTTTCCCCTGCTTTTTACTTTATTTAATTTTGGAGAAACACGATTTTCTGGGTATTCTATTGAGGGGTTTTTGAGTTATTAAGGCAAATTAAAGATGCCTGAGCCTAGGAGACAATTGTCACTGAATCATCGAAGTGTTAACGAAAAACTAAGAAACAAGGGTGAACCCACTAAACACACGAGGAGGGTACGGATTAGTTATGATGACCCTGATGCTACTGATTCATCAGATGATGACGGAATCTGTGAGAAGAAGGTTAAAAGAGTTGTTCGGGATGTTTTTTATTCAACTGGGGACGTCTATCAAATTCCTAAAGCTCCTGAAACAGAGAGTTCAGTTCAGGAAAGTAACAGTGGTGAAAAGAACCTAAAGAAGAAGAGGGTTTTAGCCGTAACTGAAAGTAAGCGGCAAACTGTTCCTGGGAAATACAGAGGCGTTCGGCAGCGCAAATGGGGCAAATGGGCTGCTGAAATTCGCGATCCTTTCAAGCATAGAAGGGTCTGGTTGGGTACTTATAATACTGCTGAGGAGGCATCGAGAGCTTATGAAATGAAACGCCTGGAATTTGAGGCATTGGCGAATAGCATCGACTCATCTGAGAAGAGTTCAAAGGATAACCACACTAAAACTGATTGTCATGTCGTGGGTTCTAAACCTGTTATGAACCGGAACAAAAATCTTGCTGGTTGTTGCGTCTCTGAGGACTCTAGTGGAAGTATGGCATCACTTACTTCGCAGACATCCCCAGCACTGGTGATGGAATTGGATTCTTTAACCTCTGCTTCAGGAATCAATGACAAGTTTGATGATGAGAAAACTGAATATGTTGCTGTTGAGGCAAATGTTGTTGACATAAAAATGGCTGATTCAGGACTAATGGATATGGAAATCTCAGCGTTGGCTCAAATTGGAGAAGAAATGGACTTGGATTTTGAGCTTGACACTTTAATGACGATGGATGATTTTGAGCCACCTATGGATGATTTTTTCAGTGGTTTCGAAAACCTTCCGATTTGTGGGTTTGAGGATTCAGATCAGCCTAGTGCACTGCCAGATTTCGACTTTGACTTCAATTTCGAGGTTTGCAATGATGTCTTGTCTTGGATGAACAAAGAAGAACCTCTAATGAATAGTGAAGCACCCCGAATGAATGGAACTCCTGCACCCCTCAATATAGCTTGCCCATAAATTTTGCAGCTACTAGGATTTTAATTATCATTAGCATCAATATCTCTTTTTAAGTTATATAGGTTTCTGGGAGTGTGTCATTTTGTCCCGAGAACTCGAAGATTCATTTTTCAAGACGGTTTCATTAAGAGTACGAGAGTTTTCATGTGACGGAGTTTTTGAAATTTGCATTCCTTTGGGTTTTCCTGTGCTATTAGAGCCGTCCAAAGGGTCTTCGGTATACTCTGGTTATGGTTTTGGTTATCCCTATTTTTTTGGTCCGAACGTCAGAGATATGAACTAAATTATGGTTTTTGATCATGAATTGTGTTTTTTCTATCTTGCTAAGGATTTATTTATTAATGTGTTTGTTGGAACGTGTTTTGATATAATCAACTTTGTTTGCTATGTTAAATTATTGCTATAAATTGTCTTATCATAGATTTTATAATCGGTATTGATGGTTACATATTCCTAATAATCTGATTCCCTGGCTAGTTTCGGTCCAATATTTTGTTTTCTTGTTGATCGAGTCAAAACTAAAAAGCAATTTGTTTTTCATTTATAGCGAAACTCTTTAGACGACACTTTACAATTGACACGATAGATATCTATCTTCTTTTTCTACCTTTGATACTTCCTTTTTTTCGAAGAAAATAAAAGTGGCATCCGGAAATGGCTCTCATATACACCTTTGCCCCTTTTGTATAGAGCTCCATACCTAATCAGATGTCCCTAACGAGTCTAGCACTCGGGCGCAGTCGAGTGCAGCCCACTGGGCCCGTCTCAAAGCGCATGTTTTGCTTGACTTAGGCTTAAAGGGCGAGCTATATCGAGTTTGGACAGTTAATTCAGTCTTAAACTAAAGCGGGCTAGTGAATAGGTACATGTACAATGTTTGTTGATGGGGGAGATCCCTTTGATGTTTACTCTACCAAGTGAAGCATATCTCCATCTTGAGGCCTTCGAGGTGGTTACCTTTTGTTATGTACCTCTAAGCTTAGCTGTATCCCAATCTCCCTCGGCCATATCATTTGTCTTTGATCATAACTTTAATGCTGTCTCGTGACCTTAGTTGTTTGGTAGGTAGCAATTTTGACGTGTTTGTTGTTTTTTGGTCTATGGGACTTAATTAAGTGGATTTGTGCTCTGTTTTATCGACTACTTGAACGAAAGAGAGGATTTCGATTAAATTTTATCTTCTCTTTTTTCTTTAATATTTTGATGTTACTTATTGTTATGCAATTTATGTTACGGAATAAATAGTTCTGTTGATGGACAATTGGAGTTAGAATATTGAATTTGACCAGGACCCTACACATAAGCATTATGTTACTTAATAAATAGCTCTATCGTTGGACAGTTGGAGTTAGAATATCGACTTCATCCCTGGATCCTATACTTGAGCATGACACATAGGATTTGCATTGTTTGAACTTAACAACATGCGAGTTATCTCGAGTTTGGACGGCCTAATTCACTATTACACTTCTATGTAACGGTGCATTACATATAAAAGACCTTGTGAGTCGGTACATGACCATGATTGTTGATAGGGAGGGATTTCTTTGGTGTTTGCTCTAGCCTTCAAGGGTGGTTGCCTTTTGTTATGTACTTCTAAGCTTAGCTGTATCCTAATTTTCCCTGCCCATGTCGCTTGCGTTTGGTCATATCTTTACCGCTGTCTCGTGGCCTTAATTGTTTAGTAGGTAGCATTTTGACACCGATTAGTAGTAAAATAATATTACTTGTACATAAGCAATTACACGATATTTTACATACAAAGGAATTGTCAAAAGGAGTGGAGAAGTTTTTTCTTTATTTAGTTGAAGAAATTCTGACACAATCATATGTCACCGTATCATGCGTATGCAAAACACTATGTATATTTATAATGTACATGTAACACAATCATATTAGTGTACGGGACTAAATCAAGTGGATTTGTACACTGTTTAATTGACTTTTTTATTACGAAAAGAGGACACTTCTCAAGTCCGTCCAAACATCAATTTTAGCCGGTCATTAAATTCATGGAATTTGGAAGATGTCCAAGTCGAATGTCCTCGAGAACAACGCTCGATTTTCTATGCACCTAATCGGACGCATTTTACTTTTAATTTAATCCGCAATCTTAGCCTGACTTTTATTTGATTGGCGAAAACATCATTATTAGTCAACTTTGAACGTTTCCATGCGGCTTCTTCTTCGACGCTATGGCAAAGAAGAATTGTTTCTTTTCCGTTAAAGTGGGCCCAATTGAAAACAGTTTCTTGAGTATTAATTTTTTAATAGCTCTAAAGAAACTTCATAATATTTTACGAAACTACATAGAAATTTCCTTGAACTCTTCATATTGACTATGTTTTTTCTTCTTCAAAAGTATACATTTTGTTCATAATGAACAAAATTCTTATTATTTTTAAATTTCAAAATACTATTTAATACTCTCGAACCCTCCTTTCATAGCTAAAAATTTACGAACATAGTTTTTCATCTATTACTAGCGAATTTGAAAGCATTGAAAAACGAAGTGTATTTTGTAATTGAACAGCGAACCGCCGTGTAAAGGATGTTGTGATCGTTGTAATTGAGCAGCGAACCACTGCTGAATCCATAATAAAAACACATCATTTGAAAGTTTATGCAAGTTACGTATGTATCCCTCCAAAATTAACTATTAGGCTCCACACAATATTAAAAAAGGTTAGTTAACAAGCATTGTCGAGATTTCCATGCCANTTACGAACATAGTTTTTCATCTATTACTAGCGAATTTGAAAGCATTGAAAAACGAAGTGTATTTTGTAATTGAACAGCGAACCGCCGTGTAAAGGATGTTGTGATCGTTGTAATTGAGCAGCGAACCACTGCTGAATCCATAATAAAAACACATCATTTGAAAGTTTATGCAAGTTACGTATGTATCCCTCCAAAATTAACTATTAGGCTCCACACAATATTAAAAAAGGTTAGTTAACAAGCATTGTCGAGATTTCCATGCCATTTAACCATTGAGTAACAAAATTAATAATCCAATAAAAAAACTTTGCAAGTACAATTTATTAGGTGTATTTAATTGATCAATAATTATAAATTTATCTCATTTCTATTTTGTATCTATTTCCTATAAGAAAGCAAGAAGTGGCACGGCAAAAACTCGGATCCTTTCATTTTAGTTTTCTTTTTTTTAAAGGAAAATTACCTCATACTCTACCTTTTAAGTTTCAATTTCAAAAATCAAGTACTAATTGTTTTTTTAAATAAAAATTCAATTATATTTATTACACCTACCCCTTCTCACACGACCCCACCCGCGATTTACTCTATTTTCTCCCCAAATAAATTATTCAGATCTCTATGTTTCTAGCCATAACCAACTCTGTGAGTTAATTGTTTCAATAATCACCTAACTTATACTAAGATCACCGTTTTGCTCATTAAATTTCAAAGTGTTTCACAGTTCTCACTAAACTTTGCCCATTTGCACTCCATCCATCACTCTCAAAAGTTTGTTAACTTATTTATTAACGTGGCTAACAAGGATTTTACGTGGTAAGTTACGACCATTAAAAAATTACAACTTAATTAAACTATTGTTTCAATAATCATCCAACTCATACTTAGTCACAGTTTACTCATCAAACTTCAAAATATTTCACAATTATCGCTAAGAGTGGGCATGGGTTGGGTTGGAACCCAACCCAACATTGTCGGTTTGTTCGAAATTCAACCCAATCCATCCCATGTAAATGTTGAAACCCAACCCAACCCAATTATGTGTCGGTCGGATTGTCTTGGGTTGGTCGGTTTGTATCGATAATAAATCAACCAAAAAACTTGAATTGTTGCTGCAAAAAAATCATTCACAACTACCACAAAAGCAAGTTATATATTTTTAGAAGTTAGTCCAT
>CAIGRK010159021.1:0-19747 GCA_903798315.1 Fraxinus greggii
ATTAACAAAATTCAGAAGCTTAGAACGTTTGATTAATCGGTTAAACAATAATCTCAAAAAGAATTACATAGAGAATTAAAATTGAACCTGAATAATTCCAACGTATAATAAATTGGCACGAAGCGACGGCGGACCGGGTGAGCTGCGACTGGCGGAGGACGTGAAGGAAGAGGTGGATTGAGGTTTGAGATGTGAAGGAAGAAGGAGATGGATTGAGGTTTGAATGGTGGGTTGAATTGAAACTTGAAATGGGTTGATACTTGAATAAAGGGTTGGGCCGTAGGCGAAAATGAAATGCTAATGGGCTTCACTAGGTTTTATTATTATTATTTTTTAAATATAGCCTTCAAATTGAGTTCAAGAGTTCAAAATTGTTTTAAACAGGTAATCGGTTAGGGGCGGGGCCCCTTCGCTAAATACCATACCCTCCCCACCCCGAATCGGTTCACTAAAATCAAAAATATAACCACTCCATTGCACTATCGGTTCGATTTTTTCCGCCTCATTCGGTTCGGTTAACCGCGATTTTCGTTTTTAACAGTTCGAATTGTCATCCCTAAGTACACCCTTAAAGAGATTGAGGTATATTTGTTAAAAAAAAAAAAAAAAGAGGAATATTATTTACGAATTCATAAGTAGTATGCAAAATTCAATTTCTCCCTCCAAAACCAGTTGTTTTCACTCTATAAGTGTCCTATAAGGAATCTCCTCTTCTTAATTTTTTTTTAACCTTCTTAGCGAACAAACTTACATATTTATTATTTTATTGTCAAAATAACGTATTTATTTCAATTTTAATAATTGAAAAAACTAATTAGTTTCGTAATTATATTCACTTATAATTAAATTTTTGAAGTGTTGAAAAATACGGATCGTAGTTCACCTCGCAAAACATTAAAGTCGGTTGGAGGAAATGATTTAAAGTTGAAAGTCAAACTTAAAACTTCCCGTAACCACCATCAACTCCTCATAAACCTCCATGAATTTTTTGTTTTGGAAAAGAGAGAAAAATATGACAGAAATGGTGAAAATTCGTATAGAAAATTACACAAAAACTGAACAGTGTCTAAAACTATATTTTTAACATAAAACTTACAAATCTTGACACTTAGACTGTAAATAATGATCTCATTCCATTGTAATTGAGATAGTGACCATGTAGTGCAACAAAATACAGAATTTGGAACGTGGAACAACATTAGCAAAGAATCCGTCACTAATTATCAACAATTTAGCAACAACATTTTCGTTGATAATTACCAACACATTGATTTGGCGACAATTTTGTGACAACTTGTCCGTCGCTAAATACCAACGGATTAAATCTATCTTTTTGGAAAAATATATTTTGAAATAGTAGATTGATGAAGAATTTATAGTTAAAAAAGAAGAAGCGTGTTTGAGCCATATTATTTTGAAAAAATGTATTCTGAAATAGTAAATTGATGGAGAATGTGTGGTTAAAAAAGAAGAAAAATTTATTAATATGATGAAAAATATTATTTTATTGAAAAATGTGTAGTTGAAAATGAGAATGAAAATTTTAATATGTACCAAACAATATACTAACATTCAATTTTTAGTGCAAAGACTAACTAACAATTTACATAAAATTGCAAATATATCTCTTTAATTACATAATTTTTAAAATTCAAAACAACATAAAATGAAACTAAATTACAAGAATAATTCGTCCAACTGTTGAAGACACTTCCTCTTCTTGAAGTCACTAGGACATACCATTTATGTAAACACTTTATTCTTGAAGTCATCCATCATTTTCTTCACAAAGTTACACCATCGCCTTATTGTGGTTCCATGCTGGAACTGAAACAGACATAACATCATTGGCTGTTATGCAAATACATGCAACTTAACACATATTACTATTATATATTACAATTATAGTTATTTCAAGAAGAGGATCAGGAAGTGAAATGTTTCAAGAATGACCTTAAAATTGGAGAGTTATGGAGCATTGCTCTTTCCACAAAATCATCTCCTGCCAAACATGTCCAATCACTGGGCAAGTGAGAATCCACTAGCCCTGTGATATGGTTTAAGTCTGGCTGGATCTGCTCTGAGGAAGACCTCCACTATGACACATACAATCTTGAAGTAGAAGAGGTAGCATGACTCACCTTTGTCTTGAGATCATTAATGACATCCCCTCAGAGTACTCTATTTTGGAAACCTTATGGCATGAATAACCACCCGAAAATATCGAACCAATTGAATGAGCATAGGAAGTCAATACAGATTCTCCTGAATCTCGGGACTTTAACACACAGGGTAGGCCTCTCTAGGCTTGGGCTTAGGCATGCACTTAGGTACACTTTTAACAACTACCTGCCAAATCATAAAATAATAAAACATGACATACACCAGTACTCACTTCATCCTTTATGGCATGATGAAAAGCAACTTTAAGAGTCTTGAGGCCTTGCAGTTTTGGCAAAGGAATATCCAAGACTTCATAATACAAAATATCTGAAATCTATCATGAAGAAGGAAAGTTGTATTACAAGAATCATAAGACTAAATACTTAGTATAAAAGTAAATCTGATTCTCCACTATGGTTAGCATCAACATCAGAAAACTACTTGAATATAGTGAATAAGCATGTCTGTAAGGCGGTCCAGTCCAAGATACTTTATTGGTTGAGGTTGTTGTGAATAGCGGTTATGAGGTGTAAGCATGATTTTAGAAGGATCCTCCAAGCCAAGATGAGAAACGACACTTTCTACGACTTCATTGTAGTTGTTCGGCTCTGAACTAGAAATTTGTATTGACACCAAAACAACAAAATATAAATAGACGAATAATGCAACCCAAAAGATAAATGATAATACTAATAAATTTATGAGGAGAGACGTGCACTTCCAGACAGAATTCATCGTCCTTCGGTTTCTCCAATGAACGAAAACGAAAAACCTATGAATTATCAAACACCGTTCTTAAAACAAATATATTTTCTCTTAACTCTGTCTTCAATCTCATGGTTAAAGGGTACCAATAAGAATAAATATCAAATAGAAGACTAAACAAATGATATAGTACACACTTGTCCATTGTAGATTAACTACCAGCCTAAGAAATGCCCCCTCACCCTGTAAATTTGCTTCACATTTGCCCCTTGACCGCCCACTTCTTGGAAATGGATATTAATTGATGAAGTAAGCTCGTTAAAACGACTACCTTATAAAACAGATTTGGTAGCAGCTTTGTGCAGTTAGACACTAAGATTTGTCGTCATCGATTGACCAAATAGAAATAAAATTGGTTATAATCAAAGAGCCATTACAATTTTAATGAGTGCACACACGAAAGAGGAACTGAGATCTTATGTACCCATGCAATGTCCCAAAATGTTTCAATCGAGTTTAACATCATCAGTACATCACAATTCAAGGAGAGAAAAAATATTGTAAATAGAAAGCAATAACATGGGGAAACAGCAAGGACACAAGGATTTGCATGTACAGATCAACTCTTACATATTAATCGATCCATGTTACCGAACATGCCATAGCAAGACTAACACTTCACAAACTGACCCATAGAAAATTAACCCAAATAAAAACACAATCAAACAAATTCCCGATAAAACTGATCCTAAATTCCATGAATCGACGGAAGAGCAGACCGTATATTTGGTTGAAGAAAAAGAAGGTTAAATGCAAATACTAAAAAGTGCTAAAATCGACCATATATTTAGTTGAAGGAAATGCAGGTTAAATGCAATTAGTTATTAGCTTACTTGGAATCGAACTTGTGCCCCTGCCGCAATTGGGTCACTCTCCTATTCTTTAATCCCACTTGCACCAACAAAATTTAAAAGTTACACACAATCTGAAACCCATTTCCACAAAGGGGAAAGCGGAAAAAATGAAGAAGATGAAGAAGAAAAGAAAAGCGAAACAAAGAGCAGTACTTGGGAAAGACGGTGGTGGGTCAAGGCTCTGGATCCGGCCCGAGATGAGAGCCAAACGATCCGACCCTCTCTCCACTACCCTCTTCATCCTTGCTTCTCTCTCCACCTCTTCTAGCAACGCACACCAGGACGGGAGATTTGCAGGCGAAAAGGTGCTTGAATATAGAAAGGGAGGAAAATTTGGAAATTTTAGAAAGGGAAATGAAATGTGAGGATGGGAGAGAAATATATGTTTGAGAATGAAAATTTTCAGAGCGGGAAAATTGAAAATTTCAAGGGGAAAATTTTTAATCGATTTCTCTATCGGAAAATGTTCAATAATTATTTTATTTTTTAAATAGTTTCCAACTGAATATCTGTTGGAAAATTCGTTTGGTAAATTGTTCACTTCATTATTTTGTTTATTTTTTATATTTTACCAACGGATTAGCAATGGAATTGTACCAACCAAAGTAACCAATGAAATACTTTCGTTGGTAATTTTGTAGGTAAATTAATATGTAATTTTTAAAAATAATAAAATTATAAGCCGTTGCTAAGTTGTTGTTAATGCATTGGTAGTAGCAACGGAAGACGATCGTCGCTAAAATTCTGTCTCTATTGCTTCCTTTTCTAGTATTGACTATCATGGAAGAAGAAATCGATTCTCTTTATAAAAATGAAACTTGGTAATTGGTTAAAAGGCCAAAAGATCATAAACTGATTGAGTGCAAGTAGATCTACAAAATAAAGGAAGAGGAAAGAGGCAAAGATAATGTTAAATACAAAGCTAAACTTGTTGCCAAGGGTTTTACACAAAAAGAAGGTGTACTATAATGAGATTTTTTTTCCCTTGTAGTAAATACACTACTATTAGATGCATTCTTGCATTTATTACTCAATTCAATTGGAAACTTGATTAGTTTGATGTTAAAACTGCTTTCTTATACGGTGAATTGGATGAATTGATTTACATGAAACAATATTCGGGCGTTGTTAAGGGTGATAGTGATAAAATTGTGTATTTATTGAAAAAAAATCCTTGTATGGCATGGAAGAAACTCCAAGTCTTGACTCATTTGTCTTGAAGCTTGGTTTTCAAAGAATCAACTATGATACCTACATATATAGTAAAGGTAATGGGGGTAAAAATTCTCTATATTTGGTACTTTATGTGGATGATATGTTTCTTGCAAGTTTTGATAAATCTGAAACATATGATATTAAACAAAAGCTTAAATTTGAATTTAAAATGAAAGATCTTGGCTCAATCAAGAAGATTCTAGTATGCAGATTATAAGAGATAAAAATAAGGATTTTTTGTACTCGAATCAACATGATTATGTGAATAAAATTTAAAAAAAAAATATCGGGATGAATGAGTGTAACTCATTACCTTACCTCTTGCTAATCATTTTAAACTATCCTATAATTGTTGTCCAAAAATTGAGAAAGAATCTAATAGAATGTCAATAATCCCTTATACAAATGCCATTAAATCGGTAATATATCTAATGATACGTATTAGACCAGATTTAGCACACAACATTAGTGTACTTAGTATATTCATGGGGAACCTTGGAGAAGATCATTGGGATGTTTTAAAATGGCTGTTCAAATATTTTAAGGGTACTTCTAATCTAGGTTTGGTGTTTATAAATAATAATTAAAAATGGGGCACCATTAAAGGAACACACAAATTCTGACTTTAATGGGGACGGAGATAATAGAAGATCAACATCATCGTATTTTTTTACTCTATGTGGAACCAGGGGTGAATCCAGCATTTTGGTTCAACTAGAGCGGAGACCGTTGACCGTTGACCGTTGACAATTAACTATCGTAATAGCCGAAAATATAATTCGATACATATATAAATGTACTAAAACGTAAAAAGTATATACATATGAATTCTAAATCCTAATTTCCTAAAACCCTGAATTCCCAAATCACATTTCACAATACACAATTCAAAATAATAAGTAATAACTCATAATCTCAAATAATAATATAACATAAATTTTCATTTCTCATAATTCACAAAAACTGAGAAAAAAGGAATATAAACAGAAATACAATCTACAAATGCACCCAAAAATCCATAAATTCTTATTTAGTAATTTCTCATAATTCATTAGTTCATGGGTAGCACAAGCACTAGCAAGTAGCAAATAGGAAATAGGCAAATTCAAATACCTCAGGAAGGCAGAACGCATGAGAAGAGACGAAGTCAGAAGCTCCACTGCTCCAGCCTCCGCCCCTCCAGGCTCCAGCTATTGCATAACACCACCGTGGGAGACCGACCACCGTCCTCCGAGTCGGTGGCTTCAAAGACTCACAGCCACAGCCCACAGGAATTTCGCCCTCGTCGTCTCCAACTCTCCCTAGTCCCTCCTCTCAACTGGACTAAAAGCAAAATGAATGAGATATTTGGATTTGGTTAATTGGTTTTTTTTGTGGTTATTGGGCCATTGGCTAATGGACTTTCAATTTTCAATTCAAGTAAAACTCATGGCCATGGATTGGGCTCATTAATTGGGCCTTATTTTTTTAAATAAGGCCCAAACAAATGGAACCACACAAGAAAGGGGCAAAAAAAAAAAAAATTTCCCAGGCTTCCAGTTCCAGCTCCCGTCCAGGGCGTCTTCTTCTTCATCTTTCTTCTCGGATATCGGGGGACGGCCTGAAGCTTCCGGCGGACCCAGCACGGGCTGCCGCGGGGGCTGGCCGGTGCTGGGTCCGCCCCTGTGTGGAACTGTTATAAGTTGAAAATCTCAAACTTCAAAAAGTGGTTGCTGTGTCTCCAATAGAGGCAGAATACATTGTTGCCATTGATGTTATAAAAGAAGGAACTTGGTTGAGTGGTTTCTTAAAGGAGCTTGGTTTTGTTGATGAAAATGTTGTTTTGTTTTTTTATAATCAAAGTGATATTCATTTAAGTTAAAATTCCATGTTTCATGATAGAACAAAATATATTAATATTAAATATCATTTTATAATGAATATAATATCTAAGGGGATACTTAAAATTGAGAAAATTGTAACACAATTTAATCCTTCTGATATGGGAACTAAAGTAACATTTAAGTAAATTTAAACTAATCTATTGATCTATTGATTCTGTAAACTGATTGTACAGGTACAAAGAGCGAGTGTAATGTAAAATGCTGATGATGCTCTTGGTTGCACTATGAGTCCAGATTCTTGGTAGCAAGGTAGAGATTTATAAGTTTGGTGGTGTGTTGTGCAGTGTGATAAATGTGCTTCCAAAATTTGTGTTAAAGTCGCACTTGAGAAATTCACCTCTCTTAGTGATGGTTTCAATTGGATGATGACACGTGGTTAACTACTGGCCTTGGGATCTGCTTCTTGTGTATTCCAAGAGTTAAAACTCTTGTTTGGCCTCTACGTCTATTCATTCTTCATTCTGACTTGGTTTTGAGAGAGAAACTCCCTTGTTGCCAAGGTTCTCTATTCTGAGATCTTCTCTACTCAAAAATCTCATTTTAGACACTGTAATCATATAATACTTGTGTTGAACTAGTGATTCTGAGTAATATGTGTGGAACGGTTTGAGTTTTTTTCCTATTGTATAGTTCAGTGAAAGGTTTGGGAAATTTAATGAGTTCTTGGTTACTCGTGCCTTGAACTGCAGATTGTGTAAAAGATAAGTCTTATTGTGACTTGATCTTTGTACTTTGGAACCATTCTTGTATGGTTGCCATTTTTGGCTTTATAGTGCAATCGAGCGTTATACATTTTATATGAATGCTCAACGAGGGATTAAATGTTAAAAGTAGTCACCGAACCTTTGAGGCTTCAGCCGAAACATATCTTTGGTTCATTTTTTATTTCTTTCAGTTTCTTATTTCTATGTTTGATGAAGTTTGAATATGTATTCAAATCTTGTGCTAACAGCGTATGATTTAATAAATTTTTACAATTATAATTTTCAATACTTGCTTGCATATCTCCTCTTCTCATTATAGTTTGTTAATAAATATGTTGGACAAAGATTATCAACAAAATTAAAAAGAAAAAGAAAGAAGGAATAATACTTTGGAATTAAAAGTACAACATTATGATTTGCGAATATTGTTTCTTCTATTGTTTGTATTTGCTTTAGTTGAAAAAGATATTTTATGATATATTAGCGCTTTAAGTAATTTAAAGTCTAAAAGAATATAAAAGGTCCGAAAGCATTTAATGAAGATAAATATTAGTATATGAATTTAGAATGATAGATTTTATTCTTGTCTATCAAATATAAATTTACATAAGGCCCATATTTCAACTTCATTATCTAAAAACTCATTTTTTTCTCCAAATTTATTTTCAATCACATTCTTCAAATAAAATAATTTGCATGTTAATCCCAAACTTTTCTCTACTTATTAGCTACAAATTCTTCAAACAATCACTATTACAAAATATGTTTTCCCCCCCTTAAAAATGGAACTCAAACATAGCGAAGAATAAAAATGTAATATAGAAAAAAATTTAAACGTGGATAGATATAAAAAAAATGGTGGATGATAATAGAGGTTCCCAAATTTAACCTGTATACAAAATAACCATCAATGTAGACATTCAAATATGAAATTTTACTATCAGAGCTTATTATAATTAAATATTAAATGAATAGGAAAATAAAAACCAAAACGAAAATAAATCTGCCACACACACACACACACAACAACAACAACAACCAAAAAAAAAAAAAAGGAAGGAAAAAAGTATCCCCTCAACCCTAACCCAATAATATCACTCAACGAACTCCAACCACTGTGTGTTAGAATTTAAAACTTTATGAATCTTAATTTAGAAAATCGAAAAACTTTATTGTCAAAATCCTCTATGTCAAATCACCAGGATAATTAAGAGTGCGGAAATTCCTTGATCCATTGTTTTGAATATTGAAGATCAACTACAAGCTCTTGATTTTGGCTTCTTGCTATTTAATCTTTATTAATGTTTTTTTATTCTTGATTTGTTGCGAGTTCTTGATATTCCTCTTCAATATGCTTTCTCTTAACAATCTTGTATTGATGGGATGATCCAAAGAATGAGAATCACATATGAATTGGGAACAATATCCCTATATATATTTTTTCATATGTACTCCGGCTCATCATGAAATACAACTCAAATTAGTCTCTACACATAATTAGGCCCATACCATATTTAAATGCCCAAAGTCCATAAATTTATTTTTTTATTAGATCACTTTAATTGGACTTAACCGTAAGATAGCATTTAATACATATTTTGTTACATATATAGGCATCTCCCACTTGAGACGTATATGTTACTTTTTAAATGTGCACAATCTTATTACGTCAAAACTTTTCCTATCATAACCAAAACCATCTCCAAACAATCTCATTCATTGATTATGTCAATATAAGATTAAAGCGGTCTTCGTTGTAAATATCATAACTAAACACATTAATGATCATGTATATCAATACAATCAAACGACATCGATCAAGTATCAACATTGAAATTACATGCAATGTGATCACAATATGCATATTTCCAACTGGTTCTACTTTATTCTTTAATGAAATCAATTCAAAGCTTTAGTCAGAATGAAAACTGAATACTTCATTTCTGGAAATAACCTAAATGTGTACAAATAAAATCATGTGTCGAAACAGACGAATCCAAAATGCAAACATCCGCTAAACTAGCGTATGATCAAAACATACAACACCCATGTGAGTAGCGTGCTCATGAAAGGTATTGGGTAGTATCTCTTTAGTAAATGGATTGTTATCATGGAGTTTTGTCAGATTATGTTATATATAAACCTAACCACTTTGAACTTTCTCCTTAACAACTAGGAACTTGATGTCTATAAACTTTAACATTATGAAGCTCGTATTGGAATACAAGACTGCTAAATTATTGTCGCAAAATAACTTAAGTAGTCTTTCAATTCCATCCAAAATGCGCAGTTTAGTGATAAAATTTAGCATTCATATTCCATGATCAGAATGAGAATATCCAATTATCTTCAATTCTAATTTCTTGTATGTGATCATGTAATCATTAGTTCTCCATAGATACCAAATAACCAGCTAGCCACTTTCTAAATATCCATTCCAAAATTACTTAAATACCTGCCTATTATTCTAACAATGAATACTATATCTACACGTGTGTAAACATGACCATACATTAAACTCCTAACTGCTAAAGCAAGGGGAATTTTCTACATTTCCTTTTCTTCAAGTTTATCCTTAGGAATAGGGTATAACTCAGTTTACAATCATGCATGTCAAACTTCTTAAGAACCTTTTCTATATAGCTCTTTTGTGATAATCCAAAAAATACCCCGAGAAGGATCTCAGTGTATCTCTATCCCTAATAAAATAGAGGCGTAAGCAAGATCTTTCATCTTAAAATTTTTCCATAGAAATATCTTAGTTTCGTGCAATATGCTTACTCTTACTGAAGCTGTGATACACAATCATCAAATGTATTCATCTCAAAATCAAATGAGATAATTATTCGATGAAATTTGTAATATCATTGACGAGAAGCCTGCTTAAGCCCATACATAAATTTTTTTAATTTGCAAACCATCTTCTTAGGGTCTCCGGACACAGTTTTCCGATTGCACCATATAAATTATCTCTTCAATGTCACCATTAAGAATCGTCATCTTTACATCCATCTGATGTAGCTCAAGATCAAAATATGCTACAAGTTCCATAATAGTCCTGAAAGAGTTTTTCGTTGAAAATAGAGAAAAAGTCTCGTTGTAATTAATGACTTCCCTTTGAGTAAAGACCTATGTACCAAGACGAGCATTATAATTCTCCACATCACCCTTCGAATCATTCTTGGTTTTAAATATTCATTTACAATTAATGGGCTTCTCACCTTCAAGCAATGTGATGAGTTCCCAAAAGTCATGGTTACACATGGACTTTATCTCTTCATTCATGGTATAAATTCACTTTTGAGAAATATCCTTTTGTGTGACTTGATGAAAGTTGATTGGATCTGCTTCCACCAATCTAGTCCCATCCTCATGTTCTTGGAGAAATATTATAAAGTCATATATAATGTCATTTCTTATTTCACTAGTGGATCTTCTTAATGGCATCTGTTCTTGCGGTTGTTGAGTTTGTTCTTCTAGAGCAATCTCTTAATTGTTGTGGAATATTGTCTTGATTTGGAATTGCTTCTTGAACAAGATCTGGAGCAAGGATTTGTGGTCCTAATCATTGTCAATTGCAACAATATGGATAGTTACATATTCCTCCTCAAAAACAAAATCCCTAACCTTATCTCCCCCCGTAAACTATACATCCTCAAAGAATCGGACATTTTTGGTTTCAAAAATTGACTTGTTAGTGGGAACATATAATTTATAACCCCTAATCCTCTCAGAGTATCCAATAAAATAACAACGGACGATTCTGGAGTCTATTTTCCTTTTATTTGGCCTAAAGGCCTTGCCTTAGTTGGATAACCCTAAATGTAGAAGTTCTTCAAACTAGGCTTCTTGCCAGTGCAAAGCTCATAAAGGGTTTTGACAGTTGCTTTACTTGAAACTTTATTAAGAATTTAAGATGTAGCCTCTAGTGTTTCTTTCTGATGTAGCTCAAGATCAAAATATGCTACAAGTTCCCTAATAGTCCTGAAAGAGTTTTTTGTTGAAAACAGAGAAAAAGTCTCGTTGTAATTAATGTCTTCCCTTTAAGTAAAGACCTATGTAACAAGACGAGCATTATATTTGTCCACATCACCCTTCGAATAATTCTTAGTTTTTAATATCCATTTGTAATTAATGGGTTTCGTACCTTCAGGCGATGGGATGAATTCCCAAAAGTCATGGTTACTCATGGACTTTATCTCGTCATTCATGGTAAAATTCACTTTTGAGAAATATCCTTTTGTATGACTTAATGAAAGTTGATTGGATCTTCTTCAACCAATCTAGTGCCATTCTCATGTTCTTGGAGAAATATTATAAAGTCATCTGTAATTTCATTTCTTATTTCTCTAATGGATCTTCTTAATGACATATGTTCTTGCGGTTGTTGAGTTTGTTCTTCTAGAACAATCNACTTTATTGTCTTGCATAGACTTATACTCTTCATTCATTGCATCAATCCACTTTTGAGAGTTAGAACCCTACATGGCCTAACGGAAGTTGATTGGATCATCTTCCATCAACCCATTATTTTTCTCATGTTCTTGGAGAAATACTATAAAGTCATCTGTAATTTCATTTCTTATTTCTCTAATGGATCTTCTTAATGACATATGTTCTTGCGGTTGTTGAGTTTGTTCTTCTAGAACAATCTTTTGATTGTTGTGGAATATTGTCTTGATTTGGAATTGCTTCTTGAACAAGATCTGGAGCAAGGATTTGTGGTCCTAATCATTGTCAATTGCAACAATAGGGATAGTTACATATTCCTCCTCAAAAACAAAATCCATAGCCTTATCTTCCCCAGCAAACTATACATCCTCAAAGAGTCGGGCATTTTTTGTTTCGAAAATTGACTTGTTAGTGGGAACATATAATTTATAACCCCTAAACCTCTTAGAATATCCAATAAAATAATAACTAACGGTTCTGGAGTCTATTTTCCTTTTATTTGGCCTAAAGGCCTTGCCTTAGTTGGCTAACCCCAAATGTAGTTCTTCAAACTAGGCTTCTTGCCAGTCCAAAGCTTATAAAGAGTTTTGACAGTTGCTTTACTTGAAACTTTATTTAGAATTTAAGATGTAGTCTCTAGTGCTTCTTTCTAGAGAGATAACAATAAGGTGAAATAACTAATCATACTCCTTACCATGTCCTTAATTGTTTTGTTTCGTCTCTCATCAACGCCATTCATGCTAGAGAATCTTGGCGTAGTGTACTGTGAGACGATTTCAAATTCCTCTAAGAATTTAGCAAAAGGCATTGGACATTATTCTCTTGTAACATCATATCTACCATATGATTTACCACCACGGTCAGATCTGACTTATTTTATTCTTTGGTTGAGTTGATTTTCAACATCAACCTTGTAAGCCTTGAATATGTCCAGTGATTGGGATTTCTCATGAATGAGATACAGGTAACCATAATGAGAAAATTTGTCTATGAATGTAACAAATGATTGTTGACCATTCCAAGAAGTCGAAGGGAATTACCCACAAATAGCTGTATATATTAGTTCTAAGACTTCTGAAGTCCTATAGCATTTAATCTCCTTATATTTGTTTGTTTTCTTTCTTAAGTCTGAAAAATCAAGGAGATCAAGAATCATTCTTACACAAACTTTTTTTTTTTTTTTGTGAGAAATGTGACCTAATCGCTTAGGCCCTATTTGATATCTTATATTTTCCATGGAAATTCCATGGAAAATGGTTTCCATTTTCACTTATTTAGCTTGTTTGATGACCACTTTTTTCTAGGCAACTTGTTTTCTTTCCATCACTCTCACGCGCCTCAATTCTTTGTTTTTTGGGAATTCCTTTTCCCACCTAAAAAGGTGGGAAAAGGGAATTCCATCTTTCTATTATTATTATTATTATTATTTTTACTAATGAAAATAAATTTCATAACCAATTGTAAAAAAAATTCACTTTAATGGACAATTTCCATGTAAAACAAAATCAAATGAACATTAATTTTTGATGAAAAAAATGATTTTTTAGGGAAAAAAATTCATTTTTTGGTTTTTTTTTTTTTTTNACCTAGCTGAGTCAAATATTGCTACCAAGTAGGCCTCTTTCACTGTATAACGGCCATTTTTTTCATTCTTATTCTTGCAAGAATGCTGTCCAAACAGGGGCTCATAACCAGTTATAAAAAAAAAATTACTTTAATGGACAATTTTCGTGTAAAATAAAAAATAAAGTCAAACGAATATTAAACTTTGATAAAAAAATTATTTTTTTAAGCAAAAAAAATTTATTTTTTTCTTTTTGGCAATGGAAGCAAATTTTATAACCAATTGTGGAAAAAATTATCACTTTAATGGACAATTTTCATGTAAAACAAAGTCAAACGAACACAAAATTTTAAAATTTTCTGGGTGGAATATTATACCAAAACACACTTAATTAACAATTCCCTGAAAAACAATTTCTAGGCAATTACTTTTCCTGAAATTCATTTTCTTTCCACCCACTTTCCACTATTGCAATCAAACGGACCCTTATGTTATAATGAAGCAGAATTCTCATTGGTTAATTTACATTTAATACCACGTGAATTCATATGCAACGTTTCATTATATGAGGCAATTGAATTAAGCAAATATAGGTTATCATAACCAGATAAAGAATTGGTACTTACAATATTTGAACTAAGAAATAGACAAAACTAACTATTTTCAAATGAACAAGAGTAACCAAATTTGTCCAGTGTAGAAATAAAAACTAAATTCATCTAAAAGATGGTATCGCAAATGTCTCTTGCAAATCCAAATAATAACCATTCTTTTAATAATTTAAAAGTCCATATAGTCTCAACTTCAATTGACTTTCGATTGTTCAGGCAACCCTGCATAGACACAATTATATTAGTAGTGGGATGGACATTTATCTACTAATGTGTTTAGATACTGAAAATAAATTAACCTCTTAACAAATGAAAGTGAAAATAGTACTTTCTCTATACACCAAGCGTGATATTTAGTGCAGTCCATCTTGATGTGCACAAAGGTATCACAAAAGTAACAGCCGGACATTTCGTTCCTTTCAGGCTTCTGTTGTTCATTTTGAGCAGGACCAGATACAACTTTCTTATCCTTTCTTTTCTTGATCTTGTCCTTAAAGGTACTTGTCGATTGAGCACTTTATGTTCTCTCTTACTTTAGCATTTCTTCTTCTTGCACACAATAAGAAATAAACTCATTAAGAGATCAATTCTCCCCTTTGATAGTTGTAACTGACATTAAATTTATTGAATTGTAGAGGAAGAGAAATAAAAACTAAATATACAATTAAGTCATCAGATAGCTCTAATTTTAAAGCAAGATGAGACATCTCCATGATATACTCCCCGTGTGTTTTATTTTTGTTTATACTTTAGTTAAACTAAGTTCGCCAGAAGCATACTAGTTTCGACCTTATCACTTTTAGCAAAATGTTTTTCAATTTTTTTTCAAGAAATTTCTTGGTAGTAGTTACCTTATCGGACACAAAGCCCCTAACTGTTACTTAGTTTTTGAACAAAAATATCAACATGTAAGTGGTACTCTAGGTGTAGTAATCAAATATTGACAATAAACTATGTCAACAATAAATCTATCTTTTAACCGACTTACGGTTCACATAAAAAAAACTTTATAATTGTCACATATTTATTACCACAAGTGTGCATATAATTCGGCCAAATATTGGATTGGTCAATATCCGCATGAATTACATACACACATCATTTTAATATTCCAAATAAATCAATTTATACAAAAGAGGTTACTTTGGTAATATGTTGTTTCAATTAATATATTTTAAAATATTAGACAGCCAAAAAAAATTTAGTGCCAAGATTTGAATTTGATTACCCTCATTTTTATTTTTATTTTTCTTTTTGTTTCCCAGAAAAAATCTGATCTCCACAAGAAGACAGCACTGCCTGGGCATTGCCAGATTGGGAGCTGCAGCACTTGGGAACCGCTACCCAACAATTTCAAAATGCTGTAATGTAGCACTACGGAAATGCTATCATCTGAAAAATTCCCGAAAATCAAAAATTTTGAAATTTAGAGCTAAAATTTACATTCCAAATTGAGAAATCCAAAGTATGGATTTCAATTCTAAAATTCATTCTATACTCTCAATAGTTTAACATGGAGTTGATTCTAATACCACTTGTTAGAATTTAAAAATTTATGAATCGTAATTTAGAAAGTCTAAAAACTTTATTACTAAGATTCTCCAGGTCAAATCACCAAAATAATTAAAAGTGCGGAACATAACTTGATCCATTGATTTGAATCTTGAAAATCAATAGCAAGTTCTTGATTTTGGGTACTTCCTATTTAATCTTGATTAATGCTTTTTAATTCTTGATTTGTTGCAGATTCTTGATTTTCCTCTTTAATATATTTCTCTTAATAGTCTTGTGTTGATGGGAGCCATTTATGAATTGAGGATCATAACCATATTTTTTCATATGTACTTCGGCCCATCATGAAATGCAACCTAAAGGAATCTGGTTTCTACACATAATTAGACACATACCACATTTAGATGTTCAAAGCACACTTTATTATTTGTTAGATTACTTCAATTGAGTTTAACCTTAAGATAACGTTTAATACACAATTAATTACATATGTAGGCTCACATGACAAATTAAAATTCAATACCATGACCACAACCACTTCTTCACCGCACCAACCAACCTCGAGTCGCCACATGTGAGTCCAAATAGGTTAAGTTCATATTTGGTATAAATTATTTAAAATTCATTTTTAAAAACTCATTATTGTCTCAAAAAATAATTTTACATGTGGGTCCACAACTTTTTTCTATTTTTAACCACATATTATTAAAAAAATAATAATCACTTTTTGCAATATATATTCTAGAAAGTCTACATCAAACATGCTTTTAAGTAATGTTATAATTTTTATTTTATTCTACTTTTTATTTCTTATTTATTTTTGGATAAGTTTAAATTTGAATTATAAGTTATTATTAATGGGTTAACGTCAATTATTTAGTAGGTAGTGAGGGAAGTGCTCCTAATTTGGTGTGGAGAGAGAGAGAGAGAGAGAGAGAGAGAGAGAGAGAGAGAGAGAGAGAGAGAGAGAGAGAGAGTGTGTGTGTGTGTGTGTGTTAAATTTTGTATTTAATCTCGTTGAGTGAATAAAAAAAGGGAAAGAAATGAAATATTTTGCAACTTCAATTTTGTTCGGGGGTTGTTGGTTCCTTAAAAACCAATACTATTTTAGGAGGTCCGAATTTTTTGGAATTAGCTTAATATTTTTTCTATTTTGTTTGTTCTTTGTATGAACAATTCGTATTCGTATCAAATTATAGTGTAAAAATAATTTCCCTTTAGTTTCATCCATTCTCGTGGGCAAATTCAGGGGAGGGCATATTAGGCTACAACCCCGTGCCCGGCCCTCCATTCTCCTAAGTAAATGGATTCTTTATTTTCAGAGGCCTGGTTTTAAAAAAATCAACAATTTTGGTTTTCCTTAAAATGAATGTAGAGAATTGATATGAGGTTCGAATAATTGAATTGTATGAATACAAAATGTATGAAGTTGTATAAGTAAAACGTATAAATAATAAATTAAATTGAGATTTGGAATTAGAGAGTTCTTTTTTAAAATTTTATTTTGAAACCCTCCTCCAAATTACGGGCTTGGGACCAGTTACTTTCGAGTAGACGGAGTTCAAATTATATACTGATAACGTGTTATGTGTATATATTTTTTTAAATCAAGCGTCCGAAAACAAAGAATCCATTTTAGCATTTCCTCAACTTCTTCCGGTTATCATCAATGAATTGTGTGCCAAACACATAAACCAAACACACGTGTTTGGTAGCACACTTCATTGACATTACTTAGAATTTGAGGAAATGGATCTTTCAATTTCAGAAGCTTGCCTTAATCGATGTAATAATCTTTGTTTTTGTTAAATTGAATGTAGGGATTGGGGTTTGAATAATTGAATTGTATGAATATGAAATGTAATTGTAGTATGTGTAGATAATAAATTGAATTGAGATTTGAAATTAGATATAAATTCTTTTTTAAAAAAATTATTTTGAAAACCTCATCCTTTTATCCGGGCTTGGGACCGACTACTTAATTTTCGAGTAGGCGGAGATAAAATTGTACAAGAACAACTTGTTACATGTACAATAGTTTTTTTTTTAAATCATAATATTATTAAGAAAATAACAAAGTTTGATTTAAGTCACGAAATTAATTATCATTTACCTGACTACACGCAATTTCGACGTACTTATTTAGATTAAAAAATGAGCATCTTGTCAATCCTTTACGCGCATTAATGCTTCCAAAATATTTTCTTTGAGTCGACTCTTGATCTCAGATAGAATTTGTTTACATTCTAAAGCTACAATGCTAATTGGATGTGTTAGTAGATCTTTACAATAATAGAAATAATTAGATATCTCCATTCATTCTTTCGCCAAAATTCAAGTAAATTAAATTGTATTGCATCAATAGACTTTACTCTCCTACGCATTTGATGATTAAAATAGTTAAGTAATTCAGCAGGCATTTCAGTTGGACTTGTGTTCGAAGTCAGATTATATGTAGGAGAGATATTAGAAAAACATCCAGAATCAAATCTTTCATCCCTAATGCTTTCAAAAAAAATTCACTATTTCTGCGTCGTCTTCTTCAAGATTAGCGAAAGGGGTGGGTGCGGAGGTGGCCCGACTAACATTTGCACCCAATCGCTGAGCATACGTGGAAGGTAACGTGTTTTGTAAATTAGAAAAGTGATTAGTGCGTCAAAGTTTAAAGATTTTGTGATTTGTCTAATAACATATTTAATACATTTTAAATTATACATGGGTTCCATTACGTGTGCCAAAAAGAATAACATAGGTAAGTCTTTCAGTACTTTCTAAACTTCAGTTCCATAGAAAACAGATATTTCATTAAAAGCGGGATCATTTATGTATTTATTAAAATTTCTTGCAATTACAAAGGATGTTCAAGAACCCTTGAATTAGTGGGTTAGTGTACCCCCATATAATATATTTGTGGTGTCATAAAAATTTGTCAAAAATATTTTAACTTTAAAGAATAATTCCCAATTAGTATCAATCAAAACAGACTCATCGTCATTTCTTATATGCCTAGAGTTATAAAATTCAGTAATTAAATGTTCATATCCATCACATAATTTTAATAATAAATAAATAGAGTTCCATCTATGCCCTATATATGTTAGTTATGATTTTTTTTGAATCTTGGCCAAATTGTGCACAATATTCCTTGAATGTTTGTTTCCTACTTGGTGATATGGTGACATATATTAGTGCATCCCTATTTCTATCCATCTGATCTTTTATATGTTTTATACAGTATTTGCACAATAAAATAAATATGTCACATACACAACGAACATGAAACAAAAAACCACCAAAATTAGGATTAAGAATAGCACAAAGTTTATCTATAACGCTTATTAACACTATCATTGCGAAACGTAAAATAACGAATTTTACTTTCACAACAATATTCTTTAAAATTTTGCATAAGAGCGTTAAAAATGTAGTTAGCACCGTGAGGAACATCAATTATCGTAAAAGTAATTATTTTTTATGCATAACCTAAAGTGAGTGTATGTAGTGTGTAGTTGCAACTTTATAACCTTTCTTATTAATGCCTTCCCGTAAATCTGAAATAAACGATATAACACCATCATATTTACATAAATCATGAATCAATTGATTCTTGGTTTGAAATCATCTATGACATCAAAATGAAGAGTGTTTCTACTTAGCCAACTACATTGGTTGAAGATGGTGTTGTCCACAATACTTAGCGAAAACTTAGTACCGACAACAAACTTCACCATTCCTTCATGAGTTTTTTCCTCCGAATACATCCATGTACGAAGGGTCCGTTTGATTATGAAGGTGGAAAATGGGAGGAAAAAAAATGAATTCCAAACAAAGTAATTGCTTAGAAATTGTTTTGCATTGAATTGTTAATTAAGTGTGTTTGATTGGTATAATTTTTCACCCGAAAAATTTTGAAATTTTGAGTTCGTTTGACTTTGTTTTACATGAAAATTGTCCATTAAAGTGATAATTATTTCCACATTTGGTTATAAAATTTGTTTCCATTGCCAAAAAGGGAAAAAAAAAA